>CAJQZJ010014563.1:1065604-1111028 GCA_907164525.1 Lophiomys imhausi | reverse complement strand
TGTGTGTGTGTGTGTGTGTGTGTGTGTGTGTGTGTGTGTGTGTGTGTAAAATCTAATTCCAGTACTGTTTTTAAGTATTTCCACTCATGGGAAGATTTTACTTAGCCATGGAAGGAAAAACACATTAATAACTATCTGACCCTTTACTGACTTCTCCCCTTAACAACGCAAAATATTTTCTTTAGAACAAAGTTAAGTTACCTGACTAGCTTTTTTCTGTTGGCTTTAAAAATAATCTGTAATTATCATGTGTAAATGTTTTCCCAACATGAGCAAGAATTATTATGGCCTGGCTTATATGCAAATTTGTATACATATTGCTGACTGAAAAATGCACTTCAAATATTCATACCCAGAGTTTTGAAAATTCTACATTAGAAAAAAAAGTGTTGGAAATTTTTTAAATGGATGAAATTTGATAACTATTAGTTACTCCCACTTGACTTCTCCTTGAATGTCTTTCTGTCTGTTCTTGTATGTGTCTCATGTCATGTCCTTTCAGTTCCTGGGCCCATGATTGCCATCTTCACTCTTCCCTCTCTACCCAATCCTCAGCCCCTTTGTCATTCCTTTTCATTGCTCCAAGACTAGATTGTATATCATTCTCATGATAACATTTTGCATGTCCATTTCCAGTGAATTCTACTGTTCTTACATGATACAAAAATAGGATGAATTCATTTTATTTGGGTGGTATTGCATAGTGGAACCAAACTGGAGAATTGTCTCAAAGATTTTAAACCTATTCCTCCCAATTAGCTACTCTTCTACACACACACACACCTGTGCGGGGTGTGGGGGGAGAGGGAGAAGATGTGTGTGTTCCTTCTTGGCTCTGTGGGAAAATAAGAAATGCAGGCCATAATGGTGCTGTGTAGTCTGAGGCAGAGGCAGGTAGATCTCTTTGATTTTGAGGCCAGCCTGGTCTGTATAGCAAGTTCCAGACCAGCCAGGGCTACATATGGAGGAGGAGAACCAAGATGACAGTCCAGTGAGAAAAGGCCGGTGAGATGGCTCAGCAAGAAAGGTGTTTGTCACACAATCCTTGATACTTACTGAATTTGATCCCCTGACCCCATAGGGGAAGGGAAGAGCCAGCTTCCTCTGACCTCTACACATGCACCATGTCCGTTGTGCAGTTGTACACCCGTGTGCACACACACGTAAAGAGAATTTTTTAAAAAGGAAACTGACATTTACATTAAAAAGAAATCTGAGAAAACTTATTTGGTCACACAGTAATTGAATTGGGCTTGGGGTAGTGAGTAGGTACAATACAACCAGGCACTGCTTGATTTATACTGCTAAGACTTAGAATTTGGGAATATTTTGCTTGGGTGGTTGGCTGGTTGGTTGATTCTTTTGAAAAAGTATCATGTAGCTCAGGATAGCCTTGAACTCTAGATCTTCATGCAATCCCAAGTGCTGGGGTACACTACCATGTACTACCATGCGCAGCTCTGTACCTTTAATATTTTAGTTTGTAAAATAAATGTTATACTTTTTTGTAGTGGTAATAATAGTTGTATAATGTTCTAGAAAATCCACATTGAGGGGGGCCAAGATGGCTAATGGGTAGCTCTCTCCTCTAGCAGACAACTTCCTGAACAGAACACCAACTGCTCAGAATAACAATCAATAAATGGGACCTCATGAAACTGAAAAGCTTCTGTAAGGCAAAAGACACAGTCATTAGAACAAAACGGCAACCAACAGACTGGGAGAAAATCTTCACCAACCCCACATATGATAGAGGGCTATTATCTAAAATCTACAAAGAACTCAAGAAACTAAATGCCAAGAAACCAAATAATCCAATCAAAAAACGGGAGACGGAGCTAAATAGAGAATTCACAAAGGAGGAATCCCTAATGGCGTGGAGTCACCTGAAGAAATGCTCAACATCCTTAATCATCAGAGAAATGCAACTCAAGACGACCCTGAGATTCCATCTCACACCTGTCAGAATGGCTAAGATAAAGAACTCAAATGACAGCACATGCTGGCGAGGATGTGGAGAAAGGGGAACCCTACTCCATTGCTGGTGGAAGTGCAGG
The DNA here is from genome assembly GCA_907164525.1 of Lophiomys imhausi. Classification (NCBI taxonomy): domain Eukaryota; kingdom Metazoa; phylum Chordata; class Mammalia; order Rodentia; family Muridae; genus Lophiomys; species Lophiomys imhausi. The sequence goes on along the minus strand of CAJQZJ010014563.1, from coordinate 1,108,971 downwards.
CTTGTGCAACCACTATGGAGGTAAGTCTGGCGATATCTTAGAAACCTTGGAATAACTTTGCCTCAGGACCCAGCCATACCACTTCTGGGTATACACCCAAAGGACACCTCATGGAGACATAGGGAAGTCTCCTCATCTATGTTCATAGCAACCTTATTTGTAATAGCTAGAAACTGGAAACAACCCAGATGTCCCTCAACTGAAGAATGGATTAAAAAACTGTGGTACATCTATACAATGGAATATTACTCAGCTATAAGAAACAATGAAATCATGTAATTTGCAACCAAATGGATGGATCTAGAGAAGCTCATCCTGAGTGAGCTAACCCAGACTCAGAAGGATGCACATGGCATCTATTCACTTATAGTAGGATTTTAGCTATATCATACAGGATATCTGTACTACAACCAACACACCAAAAGGAACATGGACATAAACTTTTTTTTTCATTTCTTTTTCTTTTTCCTTTTCCTTTTTTTTCCTTTTTCTTTTTCCTCTCTTTTTTTGTTGTTGTTCTTTGTTTTTGTGGGTTTGTGTGTCTGTTGGTCTTTTTTTAGTTTTCCCCCCGTAGCAAGGAGACACCTTTCACTGGCAGTACTGCCTCATAGGCCCCCGGTGTATGAAGAGGCTCTTGGCCCTCATATGACTCCTGATCTGTGGTGAGAGACTGTTATGCAGGGACACTCCACCCCAGAGGATAAGATGGAAGGGTCAGGGGGTAGAGCATGGGAGGGTGGGGCTGGGAAGCGAGAAAAGAGGACAATATGTTAAGGATGTAACCTGTAGCAACAAACAAATAAATTTATTAATTAAAAAAAAGCAGGTAACAACGTTAAAACACTGTAAATAAAATAAAGGATACAGCCGTTCAACCTGGTTTTATAAACCTCCAAGTGTCGAAAAAACATAGAGCTAAGGTAAAATACAGGAGAAATGTGGTGTTAACCCATGCCTTTAACTTCAGCAGAGACGGGAGGAGCACCATAGAGTTAGTGGACTTATAACTTCTAGAGTTACACGGAACAGGGTGGTGAGGGTACTCACCCTTAATCCCATCATTCAAGAAGAGTACACCCTTAACCCCAACACACTAGAGACAGAAGCAGGCAGATCTCAGAGCTCAAGGTCAGCCTGATACAAAACAAACTCTAAATAGAGAAAAACTTCGATCCAGGAGTGGTGGAACACATCTTTAATCCCTTCAGATGGGAACCACAGGTCTCTGATCCCAGTAATTAGAATGCAGAGACACACACATAGGATTTGGAAGGACCTAAGTTTAAAAGCTACTTACAAAAGGCCCACTCAATACAAACAAATTGTCCTTCAAGATCTCAAAATATATACACTAAAGCTGGTTTAGCTCCAAAATAACAAAATAATTTCTTCTTTAAACCAGATTGAAAGATAACACTTTATATATTGTCAAAAAACCAAATTTGCTTCCGGAGAAATATTACCTACCCCCCCCCAAAAAAAAGAGGGTGATTGTCCCTGAGTGAGGATTAGGGCAGGGCTCTGTTCTTATCTTTCCAGGAGAATCAAAGCATCCATTCAAGGAACCCAGGGACAACTGGACAACGGAAACCTCAGCAGAAAACAGAATCAGACACCAAAAGAAGACGAGTGACCCAGATGATTCAGCCTGACAGACTCCCTCAATAGCTGTCTCCATCAAAAGCCTACAACCACAACAACTCAATATCGCTAAGACCATTCAGCTCTACACAATGCCCCAGCCAGAACCTCAGTAAAGCCTGGAAGTTCAGCTTCTGCCTACAAACTCCTTAGGACATCTAAACAGCTGAGAACAGAAGGACTGAACATAAAAGGATTGTACTAACATTTTTAACCATTTTTCCATTTTGGTTCGGGCCCCAAACAGGTTTACTACGACCCAAACCAGCAGGAAGTCATTTTAAGAGAGCGACGTCCCATACCCAGAGGGTGGGGAGGGTGTTTCTCCCCCCCCCCTTTTTGGTTATTTGAAGGACAACTGAAAACTCTGTTATTTAGGGGAAGAGATTACAAGTTCTTAAATGGTCCTGTTTAATGGGTTTTGGAGATTAGACCCAGGGTATTCCTTCTTTCCCTTTTCTGTATCCTTCTTTATCTCCTATGTAGGAGTGCACAGACTTGACAAAAATTGAGACATAGACATAGCACAGGAAGGACCAAGAAGAAGGGTCAGATTATTGAATATGCCCTTATACCTTTGTACATTGATACAAAATTAGTAGTATATTTGGCTAGAGTGGTATTGACCATTGTTTATTGTGCAAAAATAAGATTGTATTGGACTACGTCGGTATTGATATTTGTATATTGATACAAAATTAAGATTATAGTTGGCCACAATGGTATTGACCCTTGTATATGGACGCAATATTAAGATTATATTGGGCCACATAGGCATTGATCTTTGTATTTTGATACAAAATTAAGAGTATATTTAGCCACATTTGAATAGATCTTTGTATATTGATACAAAATTAAAGGTAACGCTTCCTAATGGTATCGTACCTAGAGATACTTAAAATTGAAATGTGAAGCTCTGGCCTCTTGATACCAACCATCTTAAACTGTTTAGGATAGTTAAGAAAAACAAACTCCTAGTCATGCATGCATGTCACCTTGTTAGCTACTATGACAGTCTATCACAGATATTCTCTAAGCTACTCAGTAATCAAGTTGTTAAGAGACATGCAACATTTGCTTATCTAAATACAAGAGATAGATAGGGCATCTTCAAAAACCCCAAGAGATCTGCAGAATATGGCATTCAAAGATGTGGTCTTAAATTAAGATTTTTTTTGATATTGTGACATATCAGCTCCTGACAGCACCCCCTATTCTACTCCAAGTAGAAGATAAGCATCGAAGAATCTCCAGTGTGAGATGATTGAATTAGTGGCAAGCCTATCTCTTGGCATGTAAAAACTCCTTGCTTCAACTGCAGACAGACTGCTGTCCAAAAAGGACAAAACTTGGTAGCAGGGAAGTTGACAGCTTAGCTCTGCCAAGACAGGGTAGGTTAGTCCTTCACAATCCCTGCTCTACAATAAATGTCTGTCAGAGAAACAGGACCAAAAGGCTGAAGACTGATGCTGGAATGTATGGAGAGAAAATGGGAACTGTCCAGGTAGTCACTGGTTTGTCATTTCTTAGTATTGGAAGCTGCAGGCCCTGCACTTCCTATACAATCAGATATATTTATCCTTCTCAGCTCTCTGAGGTGGTTGAAGAATAGACAGCTTGAGTCTCATAGCTAAATTTTGAGTTGTTTAGGAATCAAGAGGGCGTTCTAGATCTAAGAAGATGGTTATAATAGTGATGCAAGTTAGTATGAAAGCTAAGTCAGTTATAGAACTTTAAACTCATGGAGATGGTTAGAAGGTAGAAGGTTGAAGTCAGGGGCCAGATATGTATGAACTGGACATTGGGAAGGTATACTGGGCCATTTAACTCTCATAAATGTGGCATATTTAATTCTGCTGTTTTGTATAGAATTTACTGTTATAAGAGAAAGAACCATTTGTTGGATTGAAAAGGGAAGCTGTTGGGGGGGGAAGAGGGTGGAAGGGTGGGACAGGAAGGGGGAATAGGGAAGGGTTGTGACTGAGATGTAACTTGAAGAAAAAAAAAAAAAGTACTTATATTAAAAAAATCCACATTGCCGGGATAATAAGTATGTGATCCCAGGAGCTCCTAAGGTTAATAATTTGTGATTAAGGTTATGAAATATAAGAGCTTTTATGTGATTTTACAAGTAGCTGACCATATATGGGGCATTTTTCCTTTTGGGGAAATTACTCATTAAGAGCAATAGTCATTTTCTCCTCTTTCTGTAATAGTCATATTAAAGAACTCTCCTTAGTTGAATTGTATAATACATCTGTCTCTTAAAAAAAAAAGATAGCGACTGTGTTTTCTATTCATACTCTTTTCCTCTACTAAGTAATTTTAGAAAGAGACTTTTGCATAGAGGCTAAGGTTCTCATATACTAAATCATATTTTTTCATATAGGATTAAATTGCCATGTGACTTCTTCATTTCTACTATCGTTTTTTATTTAAACAGACTTTGTTCTCATTGACATATTACAGAAGAGATCAAGCTAAAACATTCACTGTCTTTTTTTTTTTTTTTTTGGTTTTTCGAGACAGGGTTTCTCTGTGTAGCCCTGGCTGTCCTGGACTCGCTTTGTAGACCAGGCTGGCCTCGAACTCGCAAAGATCCGCCTGCCTCTGCCTCCCAAGTGCTGGGATTAAAGGCGTGCGCCACCACCGCCCAAACATTCACTGTTACAGTCTCTTTTTTAGCTGCCAGTTAGATATAAACATGTTTGTATTAAGTATTTTAGAACAACAAATCTGTAATGAGTAAAAATTATCTTATAAGTACTATTAAACTATTTTTTAAAGTAGATCATAGGTTAAAATACTGTCTAATTTTGGCATTCCTTTTAGGCGATGATCATAAATTGTTTCTCCAGAAGTTGACTCTGAATTCAGATCCTTCTATACAGAATCCCTTTCTGTATTTCCTTTCCATTTTCTTGGATTTTTCTATGAATTGCCTTGCCCCTTTCTACATTCTTACATAAGATTGTTCTTCTAATCATGAAAAATGGTACCCATTTTACCACTTACTAAAGAAGACTTTTACTTGAAGGCTTTCTGGATTTAAAGGCAGAATATATGACTAGAGGCAGAGAATCTTCATTATTTATAGCCACTGAATCTTCACATGCTTTTTAAATGCCTTTGAAAAGCTAGGTCTTATGCCCAAAAGTGTGCTTTTGTGTGAAACCTTATAATGAACTACTTACTCAGGCCATAATGCTTGTAAAGCCGTGCATTTCTTTCCTCCGGGTAAATTGAATTACATGTTAACAATAGCAATGCCATGCCATTACAAAGAAAACAGAATTAAGCAGTGCACATAGGGGTTGCTGGATACTGGACAGCACAGAGGCAGCTTGGGTTTTGTTACCAAGCAAAGGATCTGTATTAACTTAGACAACTACAAGAAAATATCACGGGTTGGCTCAAATAAGAGAGTTTATTTTTTGACAGTTTGAGGGACTAGACATCCTAGATCAAGATGCTGGTGATTGAGTTTGAGATAGGAATTCTTCATGTCTTATAAACCATGCTTTCTCCCTCTCTCACCTGCTGTCTCTTCCTTTTATAAGGACCTTAATCCTGTAGGATTTTAACTCTTCTCATGTCACCTCAGTCAGACTTTCCCACTGCCTCAATGTCTTACCTGCAAATAGAGCCTTGTTGGGGATTCTGTATTCAACACAGGAATGTTAGGAAGACGGAAACACCCAGTTCAGAGCAGTATCTGTTGACTTACCTCAGACTCCTCATTCGGTACCCAGTTCTTGTCGTAACTGTCTGTGTCTTCACTCTCGTGCTTCACTCACAAATACTCAGGGTGAAGACTTTTCTGAGATCCCATTGTTTAGTTGCATAACTGCTTAGTAATATTATGCATTATAAACAGTACTTGCCATGAAGACATTAACTGTCTGGCCTTAGTTGACACTGGGGACAAGACAGTGCCTGGTTCCTGGAGGAACAGGTGGGAGAAGAGCACCACTGTGGACTGCTACTCTGAAGGAGCCTGTTTGCCAGCAGCGCAAGACCTTCTTAGATGCCCTTTGAGTCCACACGTTTTTTAGCTCCAAAGTTCCAGGACTGCCTTCTAGAATGATTCATTTTTAGTGTTTGGTTAAAAATAGAGATTTGGTGTTTATGTTTTACTTTTGGCCTCTTTCAGGTTGTTTGAAGGACGTTCATCAAGGAAACCAGAGAAACTGAAAACACTCTTCTGCTACTTTCGAAGAGTCACAGAGAAAAGTAAATTCCTTTCATTCATAACTATAATTTTTCTTGCTGATGGTGAAAATTCAAATAACCTGAGAAATATTTTATATTTTGAAATATAATTGTTTGCTTAGACATATTTAGACAGTAATGATTTAATAGAATATCCTAGATTTTATACTGTTTATGTATAGACATAAATGTGTACTGTAATATCTGAAATACATACCCAGCGGTTGTTGTGACTCAAAATGACTTTCAAAGGAAAGTGCAATGAGCAGAAAATAGTTTTAGGGTGCTTTTTGTTTATAGACGCATTAACTAGCTTAATTTAATGTATCGAATCATTTGTTTTTATCTCTTTCCTGCCCCATTTTCCTGGTCTGATTTCTATAGCTATGATAAATAAGCATGATAACGAAACACCATAAAAAGCTTGGGGAGGAGGGTTATTTTAGCTTCCACTTCAGGTCACAGTTCATCACTAAGGTAATCCAAGCAGGAACTGAAACAGAAACCATGGTGGGTCACTGCTTACTGATTCAGTTTCTTACGTAGCCCAGGCCCACCTGGCCAAGGTCGGTACTGCCCAAATAGGCCAGGCCCTCCCAGTCAGTCCTCAAGCAGCTAGTCTCTCACAGGCATGGCCACAGGCCAGTTTGATCTGGACAATCCCCAACTGAGATGCCTTCTTTCAGGAAGACTCTAGTTTGTGTAAGATTAACAAAAAACTAACCAGCACATCCACTAAGCCTTTTTAGAAACTGAGAGACACTTAGTGTATACTTGTCTGTCTTCCTCTGTGACAGTTCACTATATTACTTTCCCTGAGGCAGATTCTCAGCCGTGAAATAGAATTAGAATTACTTCATAGGGTAGTTGCAGATATTAAACAAGAGGATACATGCTTACTATGTTAACTGTTACCAGTAGGTAAACTTTCTTACAAGGTACAAGAAAACCAGAAGATTTGCTGAGTAAGTCAGGTCTATTCTGCTTTCTTCCTGTCTAGTCCTCTAGCTTGTGGGATTGTCTTTTTTTAAAAATTTATTTATTTATTGCTTCAGGTTACATCTCCATCACAGTGTCCTCTTTCTACCCCTCCCAGTCCCGCCCTCCCACCCTCTACCCCCTATCCCTTCCGTCCCACTCCTCTGGAGTGGAGTGTCCCCACATAACAGTCCCTTCCCCAGTTCAGCAGTCATATGATGACCAAGAGCCTCCTCATACACTGGGGGCCTACAAGGCAGCACCACTAGGGCAAAGTGTCTCATTGACAGGAAAAAAGAAAAAAAAAGTCTATGTTCACGTTCCCTTTGGTGCATTGGTTGTAGTATAGGTATCCTGTACTATATAGCTAAAATCCGACTATAAGTGAATAGATGCCATGTGCATCCTTCTGAGTCTGGGTTAGCTCACTCAGGATGAGCTTCTCTGGTTCCATCCATTTGCCTGAAAATTGCATAATTTCATTGTTTCTGATAGCTGAGGTGGGATTGTCTTAAGTCACTTCTTAAAATCATTCTAAAGTCATTTACCCCTTTAAATACAGTATTGTTAGATAGTGGTCAACTTTTTAGAAAGAAGTCTGGTGAAAATTTTGATATTTAAGAGGAAAACCATATTATCTTCTTAATAAAATAGCATTTACAGTTTCCTTAAGTTTTTCACCCTGAACTGAAAGAAATGAAGAATTGTTCAGGCTCCTAAAAAACACAATTAAATTAGAATTTGTAATGATTTATTAAAAATGTGACCTTCAGGCTAGGTATCTTGTACAGTGCTGGAAAGGACCTTAGCTTGATTCCCTAGTGCCCATGTGAAAAAAAAAACCCAGAAGATGGTGGGCGCTTATAATCCCTGTCTCTGTCAGGTTATTCCTTGTGTTCTCTGGCCAGCCAGCCTAACCTACTAAGCCAGTGAGAGACCCTGTCTCAAACAAACAAACAAGTAAATAAGTAAGTAAATGAGTGGGTGAATGAATGAAGTTGGCAGTGCCTGAGGAATACCTTAATGTTCTCTGGCTTACACAGACACAGAAATACATGAGCATACATACACAAACACACACATAAAGAAATGCAACTCTTTGCTAAGGTATGATCTCACTGTGTAGCACAGGCTGGCCTTGAACTCAGAGTCCTCCTATCCCCACCTTTAAGTGCTAGAATTACAATTTTGTTATTCAATGTACTGTCAAGCTACTTTTACTAACATGTTTTAGATATAAGCAAGTAATTAAAAGCTGACTTTTCTATTCTGAGGATCAAATCATATATTCCTTTTCTAAAAGCTAATTTGCTTTTCTATGTTTTAAGATTTCATTTTTTTTGAGGAAAAATATAAAAGCTTTTGTTTAACTACAAATGTATAAACCCTCATAAACCTTGAGACATGGATTGAAGAAATAAATTATATATAAATAAATTTATATAAATAAAAGTGCTTCCTTTCTGCCCACCCCCCGTGCGTAGTAATTTATTTCTTTGCAGAAATACAGTGCAGTTTTACTCTATTTCTTGATGTGATTCCAGTGGCTGAAGGAAAAAATATGAAGGGGAAGGAAAGGCTTGTAGTAGAGTTTCTGGAGTCTACTGTACAGGAACTTCAGAAATCAGTTTAATGTACAATAATGCATAAACTCCAAGACAACATCAGTGTTAGGAAGTTTCATCATATTATATGCCTCTAAGAAGCAGAAGACACTCAGAAATAGGGGACTGTCATAGGTGAGCTGGCACACAAAACTGGTACATCTGTGCTCTTAGTCAAGAATAATTGAGACATCAACCTGGGAGACAGTAGAAACTTACACATCTCAACTGTGACTCTGGATAGAGGAGGGGAGAATCTCTGAGAATTGGAACCATAAACTGCAAGTGCCAGGCCTGGAGTCCTACCACCAGTGTGGTCTGCAGAGGCCTGCAACAGGCTTTAATTCAATCTCAAGTCAGTGGTGCCTCAAGTTGAATATAAAAGCACAGCCCAATCTTTTTTAGGAAAGTTCTGTTTTAATCCAGACCCATGCCTCGGTAGCTCCATTGTAAAACAGTATGCTAGTTTCAGAAATATAATATATGAAACAAAAAACTTTAGAATGGATTAGACATAGTTCTGGCAGGACATACTTCTCACTTTTGTTAAACGTATATATTTAATATCCATGATGAGTACTTCAGGACTACAAGTCTTCGGAATTAAATTATTTTAGATAGTTTAGAAATAAAGAATCTTATAGGTTAAATATTTAAAATTTGATAACTCAGACATGCTCTGAAGGTGTTGTGTTACTGTTCCATCTGGAGAGCCATGTCATTCTCTCTTCTCTTGCTTTCCCTGCAGTGTTTCTCAGTTTCTCTTCATCTCTGTTATGTGGGAACTCCATTTAATGATCTCATTTCTCTACTGAGTCATTGAATGATAAGATAGACATTGGTTTCATATATGTATACGTTGCTTCTTCAATATTTGGATTATTTGATTTCTTGTGAGATTTAATTATGCTGGCATTTGCCTTAAATAATCTAAAGGCTATTTTAAGATTTGTCCTGGTTCAAATACTGCTGCCCCTGTAATATTTGAGTTGTTCTGTATGATACTAGTGTTAAAAAATGCAAAATTGTCCACAGGAATTAAAGAATGAAATGATTTCTGAGCTTTCACTGCACTCAACACCAAAACCACTAATAGTTTCTGACATCTCTTTATTATGCTTGAGAGCTTTTTTCCCTAGAAGAAAGCAGACATGGCTTCAGCCTTTTAGTTTGCTCTTCTTTGGTCTGAAGCAGACAAATTACTTCTGGCCAGCTGACTTATTTTTTGCTTTTGACTGGAAAAAAGAAAATCAAACCAAAACAAACAAATAAACAGTAAATCTAGCCAATTTTTTTTTCTCCAGAATTATTGACTACATTAGTAATATTTAATTTTGATTCTTTTAATTCTATTGTTTCTTTAAAACAGATTATCTTTTTTTCCCCTAAATTCTTAGGGAAATCACAGTAATCCTCATTCTGGTAAAGTGCCTGTTTATCTGAGCAGAGCTATTACCTAACATCTAAGCCAGTGACATGTTCTAAAATGACAAGCTCGGGAATTAGTTTTTAAATCTTAGACATATTACTTAACCATAAAGCACATAAATGCACATCTCCTAACAGGTTTTGAGTATAGGGTTAAATTTTTTCTTGAAAAGGAGTCTACAAACTGGAATTTGGTCTTAAATTTGTTTATACTAAACCAACTTTTCACATCACCAAATGATACCAGCTCTCAAATCATACTATTGTACTGTTATTTGTAGTTTTCTTTAGTGATGGATTATTGTTTTATAGAAAGATACCCTAATTTAAGAAGGTAGCATTTCAGTCATTATTTTGATGTATAGCTGATCCTCTGTATCCAAGGACTCACCATCTGTAGGTTAGTATATCACAGAATGAATATCATCTAAAAATGAGTTTGAACTTCTGATTCTCCTGCTTCCACCCCTTCCCCCAGTGCTGTGATCACAGACATAGATCGCTACTCCTGGTTCTACTTACTTATGTGGGTGTTGTTAGTCATGTGCTTTTGTTGAGTATTTAGCAGTGTGTGAGTGTTAAGTAATTTGTTGAGTAAATTAAAAATCAATTCTGTGTGTGTGTTTTCTTTTATTATGTCTGTAGAACCTACTGGATTGGTGACATTTACAAGACAGAGTCTTGAAGATTTTCCAGAATGGGAAAGGTAATAATAAAAATAACCATCAGCCTTAGAATTCAAGGTCTGTTTGATTATGAGAGGATTATCTTTTACAACTTTTGGGAAGATGAGTTTTTAATCCTTAATTGTCCTTCATCCAGGGAATTTCTTCCCATAAATGACTCATCTGTGGTTCTTATTGTGAGCATGTGTCTTTTAAATACAATTCTAATCTTTTGACTTTGTTTAGCCTTTTGAAACACATTTTGTTCAGAATTGAGAGGTTTTGTATATGAAGATGCTGCTATTAAATGGAACATCAGTGTTCTCCCTGACACCCTTTGCAGTCAGTGTTCCTGGAGGACAATACAAAGAAATATCTCATTTACTATGTTTTAGAATTGGCATGTCAGGAATTTTGAGGTTTGATTTTCTATGTGCACAATTGACAGGTTTTGTAGATTCCTCACTTACTACAATTTTCTTCCATATGATTTATCTGGAAATTCTGAACAGAATAATAATAGCCAGTCTCAGTTAATCCACATTTGTAAGATCCTCTGAAATAGGTAATACATGTAATCTAGAGCAAATCTTCAGTGATTAAAGAAAATGGATCAGCTTTTTAAATACAGAGTAAGGTATGATAAATTTTACTATGTATACATTTTAGGTACATATTTCATGTTAAGAAATGTCTCTTGGATGGGTGGTCGTACACACCTTTAAGCCCATCACTCAGGAAGCTGAAGCAGGTGGATCTCTGTGAGTTCAAGGCCATCCTGGTTTGCAGAGCAAACTCTAGAACAGCTAGGGAAAAGAGAGAAGAGAAATACTTCTCATTTAAAATTTTTTCATGGTCTGTAACTTTGTTCAGAACTAGTGATAAAGGAGAGTGGCTCTCACAGTAGTTAATCTGAAGGGACCTGTCCCTTAGGCGACACTTTGGTCATCAGAGATGTTTATCTGTGAGGTGAAGGAGAGCTTCAGAAGGCTGGGTCCATGGTTGAAATGATTCTTAACAGAGAGGAGTGGATAGAAGGAAACAACTTGAACATGAGAGATGAAGGGGCTCTGGAAGCACACAGCATGTCAGTGTCTGTCACCCTTTCAGTAGATGGAGCACAGACAGGCTTATTAATGGGAAATTGGTCATTTTAACCCAGTCCACACCATTGTTAGCTATTTAGTACCTGACACTGTATTTCACCAAAATCACCTGTCTTCTAGAAGTCTCTTCTCCCATATCTTGGTTATTTTTTTCTGGCACTACAATTAGTGAATCTGACCTTTTCTCATACCTTAAAAGTGCTTTCTGGGCCTCTACTTCTAACATTGACATAAGTCCAAACTAAGTCTTTTTGGATCATAAACTTGCCTTTGACATACCTTGACTTCATTGATGTCTCTTAAAATGTGGTGCCTGGAACTAAACATTCTACTGTCACCTGTGCAGACTAGAGAGTGTTGCTTTTCTTGCTCTTCTACTATGCTGAGGAACAGGGATCAAGGAAAACAGTATGTTTTCTTCATGTAGCAGCCTTTCCAGATATTTCGCAGTACTCATGAGCCTGTCACTAACATAAAGGACACTCAACATCATCATGGTATAGAGAAGGGACAGGTGGAAATGCAGACATTGGCATGGCTGCTTTTTGAAAGGAATATACTAACTGCCCCTATGAGACCGGTTGTCCCCTTAACTCTGATAGGCAGAAGCTAACTTGGTACCTTTTCTATCTTGTTTACTTTATTGATATCTTGTTTTACCTATTTCATGAGTGAGTTGGGGAGCATAATTAAAATCAGTCTCCCAGACTCCACAGAAAAGTGCATGCATTTACAGAGGGAGGATGAAAGAGAGATAAGGGTTGTTGGGACTGCCAAGAATATGGGACTGAATGGGTGCCTTCCTGAATCCGTTTCTGGCATGCTCCATTAGCCCATTGATTACCAGCAGGTACTTTACCCAGGCTTAGTTAATCACAGAGCCATTGTCTATGTCTTTGATTCTTGGGGCAAGAGTGCAGGGTATTTACAGAGACTAAAAATGGAGAGTTACTAGGTGTTAAATAACAAACAAACCATGCCAAGTTTGTAGCCATTCCCTAATTACAGTGAGAACTAGTACACATGGGTACCAACTTCAGTTTTGGAGAGATGTTGGCAACCATAGTACTAGTGATTGACAGCTCACAGATTTCTAGACCACACCTCTGTCTTTTCAGCTGTTCCTCATAGGCAATCTTCCTTTTGAGTAAAATCACGGGGAGGCCAGGACCATGAAAGGAAAGTAAAAAAAAAAAAAAAAAATCTAATTGAGGTTCATTCCCAGAACCCATATGAGTGAAGGAGAAAACCAACCTCCATAAGTTGTACTCTGATTTTTACACAAGTATTGTGACTCTCGTGCACCCACACACATATGCACACAAAATAAACAAAAATATGTAACAAAGATGTCATTACAAAACCAAACCTACAGACTTTCTACAAAAGATTATATAATCTTTCCTAAAAGCGTGATAGACTCTTAAGAGTTTGATCAATGAGAGGCTACTTGGGTTCAAATCTCTAATGCTGTTTATTTACCAGCTTGAGTAAATCAATTAAATGCTTCCTGTATTTTTCTTTTCAATTTATATAAAGTGGAGGTTATTCTGATAATTATATGAGTTAATCCAAATAAAGGTTTTAGAATAGAAGTTGTATTAAATAATCTTATATTAAACTTATCTGTCATTTAAGCTAGAGTTTGGCCACAAATATTTGTGGGCTAAAAATTAGGACATTAGTAAATCTCAGTAATAGTACCTCTAAATTTGTGTGTGTGTGTGTTACTGAAAAAAAATAATTAAATTACATTGGGTTCCATTTGTAGAAATAATTAATTTATTTACCAGTATTTATGTTATATTTAATTGGTTCAGCGGCTAATCCTTAAGCAGACATTAAAAATGAGCACACAGAGACTGCACGTGGATTTTAACAAGTCTTGGCCTGAGTTGTGCAATCCTGGCCCATCTAAGCTAGCTCTTAAGTCTATTACCCAATTATGACCCCATATATACATATGTCCCCTTGGACTGCCATTCTCCACAATATGCCGATGTTCCTGGCCATGTGGAATGAGGTTCTTTTTTCTAACCCATGGTGTGTGCCTCCTTCCTGCTGCTGGCTGGAATCTTTTAATTCTCTGTCTAAAGCACAGGCTTCCTGCTCTAATGCCAGGAAGTCCCACCTTTCTCTGTCTTTGTCCAATCTCAGGCCTCGGCATTTTATTTAACCAATCAGAGTCAAGGTAAGTAACAGACAGCAAACAGGGCCAATTAACATTTAGAATGCTTAACACTACCCCAACAGTGTGTGTTTTGTTTATGTGCTCATTCACTACCTACTCCAAAAACTTGTAAGAGTACTACTTAAATAATTGGATCTCATCTCTGTTATATCCTAATATAGCTTAAGTTTTTTTATTCAATAAGCAATTGGAAGAACAATTGCAATTTTCTACTAAGAAAAAAATCTTCAAATGTTAATGCAGTGAAATTATCAACTGATATAATACAGGCCAATATCTCAGTAACTATAGTTTATGAAAGAGAAAGAAAATAATTGTGCTTTCTGAGTACTTAATTACACACCCTAGGTCTATCTGTCAAAGTGTTAACATAAACATTCTATAGATCAGAACCCCACTGGCACACCTCCTAAGCACTAGTTATCAACTAGTGAAAACAGGGCCTATCAAAGAACCATGCAGGCAGTTGTCAAATTCTCTATATTAGATTGCAAACTCTAACATAATTTATGAATAATAAATTTCATATATTTTCATTTTTGTATCTTGAGAATTTTAACTTTTAATATCATATAGGGGAAAATAATATTCTGTTCCATTTTAATGCAAATATGCATATTTTAGTGAGAAAAAAAATGAATCAATACCAGGAATGTTAACATTTATTTTTGACTTTAGATTTGGGGTTGTTTCCTTGTTTGTTTATTCAGTCATTTGTATTTTCAGATTTATGTATTGTGAATTACTTATCTAAGAAAATACCTTCTACTTTGTAGGTGTGAAAAAACCGCTTACACGATTACATGTCACTTACGAGGGTACCATAGAAGGCAACGGCCGAGGCATGCTACAGGTAGGTACATATCAGAAGTATGTGGACATTTAAGACTTCTCTTGCCAGATTTATGGCAGTAAAGGAAATCTGAAAACCTGTTTGCCTCCTAAAGGTATGGAGAAATACGCAGAACAGATCACTTTGACGGCCGCTGTTTGCCCATGTATGCTCGTGTGCCTCTTGTGAAAGCTTTTGACAGAAAATCCCAAGATCTGAACAACATCAGTCCTCTTGGTTCAGACACTGATTGTAGATTGACAGAGGATGAAGTTCCCAGGGTATGGTCTTGACAAGCTTGTCAGCAGGCAATTTTGTTCTTTTTCTTTAAAGACTTGTTTTTGTCCAAATCATGACTAGTTTGAGATATTTTTTATGCCACCTAAAGCCTTGTTTGGATGTAGGAGGCAGACATCTAAGACAGATGGATGACAGATTTCTTTCCTATATAGAACACTTTGAAAGGACACGAAGTAGCTGTTTGTACTGTCTTTTCCCTGTTGGAAAACAGGGAATCCTGTCTGTTCCTTAATCTTTGCTGTGAAGTAGTTGCTATCATCACTTTTTTCCAAAACCTGAGAGAAATAATGACTAAGAAGCTAGGCATGGTGTCACATGCCTAACATTTGAGAGTCCAAGGCAGAGCTTAATGAGGTCAAAGACGGTGTTCCAAAGTAACTGAAGAATCGAATTCTTTCTAGAACAATCCTTCATGTAGATATATTTATGCATAACATCTGAAAAGAAGCATGCTCTGTTTTCTGTTTGTTTCTTTTGGGTTTCGTGAGGCAGGTTCTCAGGGTGTCATTCAGGCTGATCTGGACTCACTCTATCACCCAAGGTGCTCTTATATGATCCCCCTGCCTTTGCCGTCTGGATGCCAGCAGGATAGGCGTGCTCTACATTGTTCGCTATGTTTTGTTTTAAACGCATGTCTGTAATGCCACCATTTAGGAGGATTGCTGCGAGTTCAAAACATAGCATGTTCAAGATTTGCCTGAGCTGTTATAGGGCCCTATCTCAAACAAATACCACACACACACACACACACCCATAGTCTTTCTACTTGGAAAAAATTAATTAATTATACAATTTTTCTTCTATTTGAAAAATAATTTTTCAACATGCTTAAAAATTGTTCCAGCTGAATGTCACTTTCTGCATTTCCTTCTTTATGCAATTCTTTACTACATTAACATCTTGGATAAAATGAGGGGGGCAGGCACAGTGTACCTGAGAACTAAGCAAAGCTACTGCCAGTTAACACCACGGGAATGCTGACCTCTTGTTATAGAACAATTCAACAAGTAATCATTTACCAACAGCTGGGGTTCAGATTCTCCCCACTTGCCTGCAATATATTATAGATGAAATATGGGGCCTTGGTGGGTTAAAAGACTGCTATATAGGCTTCTAGCACTATTAATTGCTCTTTCTACCCATGCCACATCTCCCCAGGAGATCAGGGATATTGTGTTACAGTGCTCCAAAAGCTTGTTATGCAGTGTATAAATTATATCACGTTGAATGGCAATAACAAAAGCTCTGTAAGGAGTGTTATCATTTCTCTCTTTTCATCAAGTCACAATGCAGAAAGTGAGTAATCTGAACAAGTACCTTTAAAGTAAGAAACTTAGAAAATGACTGGCTGAAAGTAAAGAAACACTCATGTGCTTGTATTCATGTACTGGAGCAGAGTACCTGTTACAGAGAGCCCTTTTAAAAGAACTTTTGTGAGTACTGGAAGCTTTAGGTTTCTTTTTGGTTTTTTTGGGGGGTTTTTTTTGTTTTTTTTTTTTGGTTTTTCGAGACAGGGTTTCTCTGAATATCTCTGGCTGTCCTGGACTCGCTTTGTAGACCAGGCTGGCCTCGAACTCACAAAGATCTGCCTGCCTCTGCCTCCCAAGTGTTGGGATTAAAGGCGTGCGCCACCACCGCCCGGCTTCTTTTTGTTTTTTAAGCTCTTGCTTTAACAGTGTATTTCTACGTACCTTTCAAATAATAACTATCTTTGGTCTTTGTCAAAGAGTGAACAGTAACATCATGTGGTATGTTTTCATAACTATTATCAAGTAATATATAAGTTTAATAGATCATATCTTTTTATTTAAGTTTTGTACCTGATTGTTGAATGAATTATTAATATTTATAATTAATATTTATGATTATTAGGGCAATGGAGTTATTTATCCCTTAGGCCACTTATGAAAAATCACACAGAGACACCTGATGGATTTTACCAAACCTTAGCCTGGATTGTGCACTCTTAATCCATCTAAGCTAGCTTTTAATGCTATTCCCCAAATAAAACTCTAATATACACATATGTCCTCTTGAGCACAATAGTGTTATAGTGTTATAATAACACTATGTTATTCTCCACACTATGCTGAAGTTCCAGGCTATGTGGAATAATGTTCTTCTATCCAACCCATGGCATGTCTTCTTCTCCTTTTCCTACCCCTGGCTTCTTCCTCCTGTGATCCTCTCTGCTCCAAAAACCCGCCAACCTTTTTCCTGCCTACCTCTCTTCTACCCAATCCAGGATGCAGCATTTATTCAACCAACCAACTTTAAATTAGGTAGAACAAGGTTTAGATGACAAAGATAGGTTATATGTGACAACCAGATCTTGGGGCCAGTAGTTAGCAATAGAATACAAGCTGCCTTCAGGTCACCCCAACTTCTGATTCCAAGAAAAACCAAGTTATGTTGATCTCAAACTCCATTTGTATTTATAGAAACATTACAATGATGGACATGTAGTTGGCTAGTTTTTCATTTCTCAAATGCTACCCCATTTCATTCCTGAAATTGCGAGGTTTCTTCTCTTTCCTATATTCTACCACAGTCCTATTTGAGGCCCTTGCAGTTCCTCAGTTGTTATCTTGTTACGCTCTAATTACTGTTAATTTCACATCCTTTCAGTGTATTTTTGAAACTAAAACTGCATCGTGAGTTATCTTAGTAAAACACTGGTCTGAGTTGCTAAACAAATCCTTCCCAGAACCTCACAATTTGAGTAAAAACTTCTCTACACCCCAGACCATCATCATGTGTAACCCCTGTATGATATCCTCTACACGACAGGAATGATGGGAAGCTGTTTACAGTCCTCTCCAGCAGTTGTTCTCACAGTGTTCCATTTTCCCTCAGCCCTGTCAGCCAACTCAGGATTGAATGCTGCTGCTTTTTGTAAAGCTTCGTTGTCCTCCTCTGAGCTCAGATTTTACTTCATTCCATTTTTGAGAAAGCATAGCATACATACGCAGAGCTTTACTGCTAATTATTTAATCTCTCTGCTTATGTGCTTGAACCCCATCTAGAATGCAAATCCTTTGAGGCCAGGGAGCGCATACTTTTGAATTTATTGTTGTGGCAATGGGCATCAAACCCAGATCCTTGCACATGCCAAACAAGTACTGTTTCACTTTGACCTACATCTCCAGTCCTAGGACCTACATAACTTCTTCTTTATCCCATAGGTTCCCAGCATAATGCTTAATAAATGTTTGTTGAGTTGAATAGTTTAAGACACATCACCCAGTTCCAGAAAACTCCTATGTAGGTAGATAATTAGTCAATAGACTACTTTCACCAAAATCCTTTTTTTTTCCTATATGAGATAAATAGTTATGCTGGATTTTTATTCTCATTTTTAGTACTCTGTAGCACAAACCCAAATATGCGGTTTTCTATATATTCATTTCAATAATTTGTCAGGATTTTCTAAGATCTTATGGGTTAAGAAAAGAATATGTTATCCTTTATTAATTTCAGACTTTTTTATTTTTTGCTGAAATAAAATTTGTATTCTTGCTCTACTCTTCTATAAAATTGGCTTCAAATTTCCATTCCACTGCTTTAGAAAGCATGAACAAGTTTTGGGAGATCTTACATATTATAATTGTTGAACAACTTCTTAAAATTCATGATAGATTGTTTTACTTGTGTTTGATTATATAATTTAAGTTATGTACATTTGTGTTGAGTAATCTAACTCTTTAGAATAATCTAAACAATCTAATTAAATAATCTAAATAATCACTCTAAAACTGAAGTAATGTGGCAGGTTGACTGTGTTCCTTTGAGGACCATGCATCTTCAGCAAGGAATCAGGCTCTTGTTCCATAGAACAGTTGTCTACATCCTGAAACAGGAACAAACATGCCGATGCAGACTTACAAACTAATTACAAGTATTTATGGAGCTAAATCTTTATTCTTATACTGGATTTTATTCCCCCTCTTCATTGGCTGTATTTTTTAAATATAGTTGGTAGTACTCATATAATTTGGCTTGGGATTTAATTTGAAGCAAAAATATTATCTTTTGCTGGGCCATGGTAGCACACATCTTTAGCCCAGCACTCAGGAGACAAAGGCAGATGGACCCCTGAGTTCGAGGCCAGCCTGGTCTACACAGTGAGTTCCAGGACAGCCACATCTACACATAAAAAACCTTTTAAAAAAAAATATATATATCACTTTTTTTTCTTCCACAGAAGAAAAACAACTACTGAAAATAAAGGTTTGATTGTTTGAAAGTCACTTAAAATAGACAAAGGGAGATTGAGTAGTAGATATAGGGAAATGACCTTGAAACCTTAGAGCAAGACTAATCTTTACCACCCCAGGGACACAGATAAGATTTTCATTTAGTATTTTATCTAAAAGCTGCATTTTCCAGGTTCCTTGGGATGTTTTAGGACCTAAAGAAATATGCAGAAGTGTTACCTGTCCTGGGATAGAAGGAGTAAGCAACTGTATTCACTCCTTAGGAAGATGTAGGCACTGGTTTTCGCAGGAAAGAAAAAGATTTGGTCCTGTAGATAGAGGATGTGTTTCTTTGTCATGTCTGTAGGTGTTTTAGACATTGTTTAGACACTGCATTTTTCTCTAATAGGTGGATTTTGCAAATCGTTTTGTTGGAGGTGGTGTGACTGGTGCAGGACTTGTACAAGAAGAAATCCGATTTTTAATCAATCCTGAGTTGATTGTTTCACGGCTCTTCACTGAGGTGCTGGATCACAATGAGTGTCTTATTATCACAGGTTAGTGTGTGTGTAAACATTTGCACAGTGGAGTAGTTTTCCCCATCTTGAATCTTTGCCATAAAGATTAAAAGCTGCCCAGACAAGCTGTTTCTATTCTGTGACCATTAGACCCAATATTTTATTTTTATTACATTTTCTTTATTTATTGGAGGGGTGTCGGCTTGTATGCTACAGCTCATGTGGAGGTTAGAGTACAACATGGGGATATTGGTTCTCTCCTATCATATGGGTTCCAGGAATTGAATTCAAATCTGATGACTTGATGGCAAGCATCTTTCTTCATTGAGCCATCCTCCTGGCCTTAGACCCAATAGTTTAAATTTATTAATTTATACTTTAAAAAAATTTTATTATCTTATTTTCTTAAAATGTCTTGAGTAATAATATAATCTCCCATCTTTTATTTATGTTTTGTTTTATTTTATTTATTTATTTGGTTTTTTCAAGACAGGGTTTCTCTGTGTAACAGTACTGGCTATCTTGGAACTCACTTTGTAGACCAGGCTGATCTTGAACTCACAGAGATCCATCTGCCTCTGCCTCTCTAGTGCTTGGATTAAAGGCGTGCACCACCACACCCAGTTCCATCTTTTATTTTTTGGCATACATAAGTGATACCTTTCTTTTGAGTCACTAAAATAACATACCAACAGGAAGCCAAACTTTCATCAGTTTCGATTTTTTTTTAAGCCTATAGAATTGAGTTTTGTTTCCTGTTGTTGCTGTGAGGTTAGTATAGGAAACTGTAGTTCGTGGAGTGTGTAAACTAAGTCCCACGCAGAGAGGTGCATGATAAAGTCAGGACAGCTCCGTAACAAGAGCCGAGCTGTGCTCATTTAACTCTTGGAAACTAAGCCGTTCACACAGGGGAGCACCAGGCTGGTGACATCAGGAAAGCCTTCGCATGAGATCGCCCCAAGAGAAAGGTCTAATGACTGTTCTCAGAAAGTGGGACTGTGGAGGACAGCCTTACATCAGTTAGACATTCTCACCTACATGATCTGATGTTTGCTGAGGTAAGGCAAACAAAACTTATTTTGCTTATGTGGGAAATTAAGATTAGAACCTCAGCAAAGAAACTTCTTAGATCTTTAGTTTGTTATTTCAAGTTAATAGCTTGAAGAATTTCTTCTAGAATTCTGAAATTGTTTCCAAAATTATATTGAATTGGACACACCCCTTTATTCTAAGCATTGTCTCAGTTCCTGTATTGCTTGTCTATTTATAGTTGTTAACTACTGTGTAGGTGCATAAAATGGATGAGATTGGGAAGTTACTGGGGGAAGTGAAAGTGCAAATATTACAGCAGGAAAAGTGGGGGAACAAGTGCTGAAATCTTTTATTGGCAGCTAAGCACTTGAAACACCTGCCTTATGCTCTTTTCATGAACTCTGAAGTCAAGGCTGTTACTGTTCCTATGAGTTATGTATGTTAATGATAATTTTCAAAGATTTGTAATATTTAGAGGATTTAAATTGAAGACTAACAACAAAATATCCCATCAATTTTCAAGGAGAATTTACATCCTTTTAAAAAGTAGATTAATAAACCTTCGTAAAATTTACATCCAAAGCTAATTTCTTTTATTTACTTTAATTCTCTTATGGTAGGAAAAGAGCCTCATGGGACATCTCTTTCCCTGGTAATGTTGGAAGGAAAACATTAGGGTGTGTCTCTCTTTCTCTCCCTCTTGCCTCCATTCCTCTCCTGCTTAAGGTAGCTTGTCCCCAACCTAAAAAGGATCACTCTGGAATTGTCAGTAACCTCTGACTTATCTGCAGCTCTTGTAAACTGAGTGGAAAGTTGCACATCTGTGACTTTCCTTCAGATTTGTAATTACCTCAAGCTAAGGAAATTTGGGGTGACTTTTAACTCAGCATTTTCCCACATGCACTTAACTTTATTACAGTGCTTCCTAATTAATATCTGTGATGTGATGCTCCCTTAATGGAACATACCATTTCATCATCTATTTGGCATCTGGATTTCTGCCAGCTCCCTTCTTAGGACACTCTTAACCATGCACTGCAATTTATCTGCCTGATCAATTCCATTCCTTCAATGATTCAGCTAAGCTCAGTGACCTAATGGCTGTGACTGTGCTGCCTGAATCTGTAGAAGAGTTTTGAGAAATTGGAAATAAATTAAATTTGTCATCATTGTGGGACATCTGGTTGCTATCAGACTTTTAAATGAATATGCAAACAGGCAAGGACTTTTGTTCAGACACTGTTGTTTCTGTTTGCTGTGATTCTCCCTATAGTCGCTATGACGTAAAGCATGAGTGGAGTACAAGAATTAAACATCTGGACTACAGCTTCAGCATCAGTTGCTAAGGGCTCTGCAGGGTGCTCCTCTTGCGTCTGTTTGGTGAGCCCATGAAGCAGATGTCTGCACATACCTACAGAGATGAAACTCCATGAACACAAAAATGTTGATTTATGTAAGAGCTGGCCAGCAGGGAACCAGATATCAGCACCGTCTGCATGGGTACATGCCTTTGGTCACCAGAAGCGATAGACTGACCACCACTACGTGTGATTCTGTGCCATCTTTGTGAGACAGAAAGTGAGGGTGTCATTGCTAAGTGACTCCAGGCTGCTGAGAGAGATCCAAGTTCAGTTGGAGTTGTCCAAAGTATTTAGAGATGGAATGTTTTTATGCTGCTCATCTTTACAAACTCTTTAGTGACTGTGGAGACTGAAGGCCAGTGCCTCGTCCCCTCCATAGCTGCCGCAGTGTGAGGTAGGCTAACCAGGCTGTCATGTGACTGCCTGTGTAGGGCACAGCCACTGACGGGTAAGATTGGCTAATTCTTACCTAATGTCTTCCCTCGTTCAGCCATAAACCTTTATTAATAGTAAGAGAAGCTACAAATAGCTCTTGCTAAGTTTAAAGCTCATAATGCTCCCATGAACTCTTGATAAGAGTTTCCCTTCAGTGAAGGTCTAACTGGCCTGGTAGTCTGTCACAAAGCAGGCTCTCTCACTAATTCAGAAGCTCCTGTCTTCATGGCTCTTCCCACTGTTTGCTTTTATATTTCTGTCATGGCTTATTCATAAATTTGAATTTGAAATTCCTTAAAACATTCATTTTTCAAAAGACAATGATAAAAGTGTAAACCTTGCCTACTTAGAAAACCCAAGGTATAATTTGCTTAGAGCAGAAGGAAGCATTCATTTCCCTGAGGCAATGGGAATATATCTACCCTTATTCCTCTTTGAAAAGAAGGCTGACATTGTCATCACTTGAAGTAGAAACATAACAATTGCTATATTATAGTTTCCAACTATTTTGCTTTTAAAAGGCAAAACAGGTGTTTACATACCTGCTAGACTATAGCTGTTGTTATAAACAGGAAAAGTGAGACTTGTCTAGTTCTAGGCAGAAAACATAAGCAAGCGTGTTCCTGGCTGGCTCTCTTACTTTGCTTTAGACCAATAGACTAGAACACTGTAAAAGACACTTGGTTTTGTTTTCTCTACTGCCTTGCAAACTTAAGTACATAGACATGATTTTGAAGGAATTTTAACTTGTCTTACTTAGTTCTCTTAAGTGATCCTGTGGAATAAAAGAATGAACATTATTAATAACCCTGAGTTTCAGATGATGTTGATCAGCCAAGGTCTCGTGACCAGTGAAGATTCACCTGGGGTCCCATGTTTCCTAACTAGTTAGTGAGGTGCCTTTTCACCACATTGTGCTGCTGTCTTTGATGTGGTTTTCTGAGACCCTGCCTCACTGAGTCATACAGGCTGCTCTCAAAGTCCCAGCAGTGTCTTTGCTGCTCTGCCTCCTGAGCCACTGCCTGGCTGCCAATGTGAGCTTCTAAAGAGTCCTTTCTGAATTCACTGAAGGCTGTTTCTGAGCTTCCTGTTGGAGCTTCAGCTGATACAGTGTTTTCCGTTTCACTTGTTATGCGTATACACTGTGGATGCTGTACACACAGGAGCATCCACTAATATGTACAGGTCCAGGAAGGCTCTGTGGAGGAATCAGCAAGGACATTAGAGTTCCTTTCTTAGTTTGTAGCATTTAAAAAGTCTACGTAGATTTACGGGAATTAAAGTATGAATTACTTTAAATTTTTAAAAATATTTACTTATTACTTCAGGTTACATCTCCATCACAGTGCCCTCTTTCCACGCCTCTCAGTCCCACCCTCCCACCCTCTACCCCCTATCCCTTCCATCCCACTCCTCTGGAGTGGAGTGTCCATACATTAATAGTCCCCCACCCCAGTTCAGCAGTCATATGAGGGCCAAGAGCCTCTTCATACACTGGGGCCTACAAGGCAGCACCACTAGGGCAAAGTGTCTCACTGACAGGAAACAAAGTCTATGTTCATGTTCCCTTTGGTGCATTGGTTGTAGTATAGATATCCTGTACTATATGGCTAAAATCCGATTAAAAGTGAATAGATGCCATGTGCATCCTTCTGAGTCTGGGTTAGCTCATTCAAGATGAGCTTCTCTAGTTCCGTCCATTTGGCTGCAAATTGCATGATTTCATTGTTTCTGATGGCTGAGTAGTATTCCATTGTGTAGATGTACCACAGGTTTTTTTTTTTTTTTTAATCCATTTGTCAGTTCAGGGACATCTGGGTTGTTTCTAGTTTCTAGCTATTACAAATAAGGCTGCTAATGAACATAGATGAGGAAACTTCCTTGTGACTTGGTGAGGAATCATTTGGGGGTATACTCAGAAGTGGTATGGCTGGGTCTTGAGGTCGAGCTATTCCAAGTTTTCTAAGATATCGCCAGACTGACCTCCATAGTGGTTGTACAAGCTTGCACTCCCATCAGCAATGGAGGAGTGTTCCCCTTTCTCCACAACCTCACCAGCATGTGCTGTAATTTGAGTTTTTTATCTTAGCCATTCTGACAGGTGTGAGATGGAATCTCAGAGTCATCTTAAGTTGCATTTCTCTGATGATTAAGGATGCTGAGCATTTCTTCAAGTGTCTCTCAGCCATTAGGGATTCCTCCTTTGTGAATTCTCTGTTTAGCTCTGTTCCCCGTTCTTTTTATTGGATTATTTGGTTTCTTGGCATTTAACTTCTTGAGTTCTTTGTAAATTTTGGATAGTAGCCCTCTGTCAGATGTGGAGTTGGTGAAGATTTTTTCCCACTCTGTAGGCTGCCGCTTTGTTTGAATGACAGTGACTTTTGCCTAACAGAAGCTTTTCAGTTTTATGAGGTCCCGTTTATTGATTGTTGGTCTTAGAGCCTGAGCTGTTGGTGTTCTGTTCAGGAAGTTGTACCCTGTGCCAATGAGTTCGAGGCTTTTCCCCACTTTCTCTTCTAATAGGTTTAGTGTATCTGGCCTTATGTTAAGGTCTTTGATCCACTTGGACTTAAGTTTTGTACAAGGTGATAAATATGGGTCTAATTTCATTCTTTTATATGTCGACATCCAGTTAGACCAGCACCATTTGTTGAAGATGCTGTCCTTTTTCCATTGTACGGTTTTGGCTTCTTTGTCAAAAATTAAGAGACCATAGGTGTGTGGGTTCATTTGTGGGTCTTCAATTCAATTCCATTGATCCACTGGTCTGTTTCTATACCAGTACCATGCTGTTTTTATTACTGTTGTTCTGTAGTATAGCTTGAAATCTGGGATGGTGATGCCTCCAGATGTTTTTTTATTTTACAGGATTGCTTTAGCTATTCTGGGTTTTTTGTTATTCCATATGAAGTTGAGAATTGCTTTTTCCAGGTCTATAAAGAATTGTGTTGGTATTTTGATAGTAATTACATTGAATCTGCATATTGCTTTTGGCAGGATGGCCACTTTTATTATGTTGATCCTACCTATCCATGAGCATGAGAGATCTTTTCATCTTCTGATGGCCTCTTCAATTTCTTTCTTCAAGGACTTGAAGTTCTTGTCATGCAGGTCTTTCACTTGCTTGGTTAGAGTTACCCCCAGGTATTTTATATTGTTTGTGGCTATTGTGAAGGGTGTTGTTTCCCTGATTTCTTTCTCAGCCATTTATTTGTTGTGTAAAGAAGGGCTTTTGATATTTTTTGAATTAATTTTGTATCCAGCTACTTTGCTGAAGGTGTTTATCAGCTGTAAGAATTCTCTGGTGGAATTTTTGGGGTCGCTTATGTATACGATCATATTGTCTGAGAATAGGGATAATTTGACTTCTTCATTTCCAATTTGTATCCCCTTGATCTCTTTTAGCTGTCTTATTGCTCTAGCAAGAACTTCAAGTACTATATTGAAGATATATGGTGAAAGTTTACATCCTTGTCCTGTCCCTGAGTTTAAAGGAAACGCTTCAAGTTTCTCTCTGTTTAATTTGATGTTGGCTACTGGCTTGCTGTGTATCGCCTTTATTATTTATAGGTATGGTCCTTGTATGCCCATTCTCTCCAGAACTTTTATCATGAAGGGGTGTTGGATTTTGTCAAATGCTTTTTCAGCATCTAGCGAGATGATCGTGTGTTTTTTTTTCTTTCAGCTTGTTTATGTGGTGAATTACGTTGATGGATTTTCGTATGTTGAACCATCCCTGCATTCCTGGAATAAAGCCAACTTGATCATGGTGTATGATACTTTTCATGTGTTCTTGGATTCGGTTTGCCAGCATTTTATTAAGTATTTTTGCATCTATGTTCATGAGGGAAATTGGTCTGATGTTCTCTTTCTTTGTTGGGTCTTTGTGTGGTTTAGGAATCAGGGTGACTGTGGCCTCATAGAATGAGTTTGGGAGTGTTCCTTCTGATTCTATTTTGTGGAAAAGTTTGAAGAGTATTGGTATTAGCTCTTCTTTGAAGGTCTGATAGAATTCTATGCTGAAACCATCTGGCCCTGGCCTTTTTTGGTTGGGAGATTTTTAATGACTGTTCCTATTTCCTTAGGGGCTATAGGGCTGTTTAATCTGTTAACCTGATCTTGATTTAACTTTGGTAGGTGGAATCTATCAAGAAAATTGTCCATTTCGCTTAGGTTTTCAAATTTGGTGGAGTATAGATTTTTAAAGTAAGACCTAAAGATACTCTGGATTTCCTCAATGTCTGTTGTTATTTCTCCCTTTTCATTTCTGATTTTGTTGATTTGGATTTTTTCCTTCTGCCTTTTAGTTAATATGGCTAAAGGTTTGTCTATTTTGTTGATTTTCTCAAAGAACCAACTCTTGGTTTCATTGAGTCTTTGTATCATTCTTTTTGTTTCTAAGTTGTTTATTTTAGCCCTAAGTTTGATGATTTCCTGCCTTGTGCTCCTCTTGGGAGTGTTTGCCTCTTTTTTTTTTTTTTTTTCCAGTTCTTCCAGTTCTGCTATTAATTTGCTAATATGAGCTGTCACAATTTTCTTTTTGAAGGCACTTAGTGCTATGAACTTTCCTCGTAGCACAGCTTTCATTGTGTCCCATAGGTTTGGGTATGTTGTGCCTTCATTTTCGTTAGATTTTAAGAAATCTTTGACTTCCTTCTTTATTTCTTCCCTGACCCAGTAGTCATCCAGTAGAGAGTTGTTCAATTTCCATGTGTTTGTAGGCTTTCTGTTGATTCTTTTGCTGTTGAAGTCCAGCTTTATTCCATGGTGGTCTGATAAGATACAAGGGGTTATTTCAATTTTCTTGTATCTGTTGAGGCTATCTTTGTGTCCAACTATATGGTCGATTTTGGAGAAGGTTCCATGCGGTGCTGAGAAGAAGGTGTATTCTTTTGTGTTGGGGTGAAACGTTCTGTAGATATGTGTTAGGTCCATTTGGTTCATGACCTCTGTTAGACTCATTATTTCTCTTTGGTTTCTGTCTCGATGACCTGTCCATTGTTGTTTGTGGGGTGTTGAAGCCTCCCACTACTACTGTGTGAGGATAGATGTGTGGTTTAAGTTTTAGAAGAGTTTCCTTTACAAATGTAGGTGCCCTTGTATTTGGGACATAGATATTCAAAATTGAGATATCATCTTGATAAATATTTCCTTTAATGAGTATGTAGTGCCCTTCTCTGTCTTTTTTGATTAACTTCAGTTGAAAGTCTATTTTATTTGATATTAAGATGGCTACTCCAGCTTGTTTCCTGGGTCCGTTTGCTTGGAAAACCTTTTCTAGCCCTTTACTTCAAGTTACCGTCTATCTTTGTTAGTGAGATGCATTTCTTGTATGTAGCAAAATGATGGGTCTTGTTTATGGATCCATTCTGTAAGCCTGTGCCTTTTTATTGGGGAGTTTAGTCCATTGATGTTTATGGATATTAAGGACCAAAGGTTGTTATTTCCTATTATTTTGGTGTAGGTGGTGGTTGAGTGTTTCTTTTGGTTTAGCTGCAGTGGAGTTTTTTTGCTTCCTCTTTTTTCTTGGGTGTAGTTATCTTCTCTGGGTTGGAATTTTCCTTCCAAGATTGTCTGTAGGGCTGGATTTGTTGGTAGATACTGTTTAAATTTGATTTTATCGTGGAATATCTTGTTTTCTCCATCTATGTTGATAGAGAGTTTTGAGTCTGGCTGGTCACCTATGTTCTCTCAGGACTTGTAGGACGTCTGCCCAGGCTCTTCTGGCTTTTTAAAGTTTCTGAGAAGTCAGGTGTAATTCTGATGGGTCTGCCATTACATGTTACTTGATCTTTTTCTCTTACAGCTTTTAATATTTTTTCTTTGTTCTGTACATTTGGAGTTTCAGTTATTATGTGGCGAGAGGAGTTTCTTTTCTGGTCTAATCTGTTTGGAGTTCTGTATGCCTCTTGGAATTTTATTGGCATATCTTTCTTTATGTTTGGGATATTTTCTTCTATGATTTTGTTGAAGATGTTTCCTGGTCTCTGCTCTAGGTCCCAGGCCTGTGCCCCACGCCACTCTTCTCTACTTTGGGCCCCTGAGACTGTGTCCCTTGCCGCTGGGCACCAAGGTTGTGCCCCAAGCCACTGACCTCTGCTTTGGGCCCTGAGCCTGTCCACTCACTGGGTTTTTGAGTGCCTCTTACCCACTTCTGCAGTGTGCTCCTTGGCCTGGGTTCCAAGCAGTGCAGCTTCCAGCTGCCTTGGTCTGCGCCAGGCTGCACCTTGCTGCCTGTGTTTCCCGCTGTGCTGCTCCCAGCTGCCTGGGTCCGAGGTGGGCTGTGCTGTGCTGTGCCCCACTTCCTGGGTTCCCTGCTGGGTTCTGTGCCCTGTGGCCCAGGTTCTGCTGCTCCCCACTGCCTGGGGTCCCAGCCGTACTGCGCTCAGTTGTCTGGTTTCTGCGCTGCTCCCAACCCAGGGGCTTAAGTAGGTCTGTTTACCTGAGTGTCAGAGGGTCCCATGAGGGACCCCCCACTAGTCCCTGCATTCGCCGGGTGTGACCCTCCCGGGTCAAGCTTCTTAGGATGTTGCTCAGTTTATTTATATTTCTGTGATGTTGTAGCTATTCCCCCACCCAGCTCAAAATGTGTCCCTGCTGACTGTACCATCTTGAATCCACCCCCCCCCCTTTGGTTTTTTGAGACAGGGTTTCTCTTTGTAACAGCTCTGGCTGTCCTGGACTCACTCTGTAGACCAGGCTGGCCTTGAACTCACAGAGATCCACCTGCCTCTGCCTCTCGAGTGCTGGGATTAAAGGAGTGTGTCACCACTGCCCAGCTACTTTTAAATTATTTTAAGAGGTTAAGATTTGCTATACAGTAAATTAGATAACTGTAATATTTAACCTGTATTATAGGAAATTGTAAATCAGCACCAAAAGTAGAGTAGTTTTCATAATATTACATAAATATCAATGTCTTTTTACATGCATGTAACATATTTGGAAGAAACTTCAAACATTCTCAGTAGTCAGAAGAAATATATTGAATTTTCATTATGGGGTGGGGTCTTTGTAAAGTCAGGCTGCCCTTGAGTTCATGGTCCACATGCCTCGGCTTCCTGAGTTAGGGTCACAGGTTCACATCACTGCGTGAGGCTTTCCACACACTTTGCCAGGGTTTACCAGCTGATCTCTTTTCTTCTCCATGTTCTTTTCCTCAAATATTTAAGCATATTAGAGATAGTAGTCCCTTCTACTCCTAAATATTTCATCGTATATTTCCTAAAGCTCAGACCTCCTGCCTAGGCTTGTCATGTTTTGAGGTGTGAGTGGCTCTGTGATTTATCCTAAGTGGCCCCCATCCCTATGCTTATGTTATACTAAGTAATATCCACTCTCTGTAAGCCCACTGGCTTTGTATCTTCTTGTTAATATACTTTTGGACTGTTTATACTTTGGGGCCTCCCCCATTTCTTTCTACCTACCTATCTATCTATCTTTCTTTCTCTTCTTGTTTGTTTGATTATTGGTTGCTTTCAGAGTCTCATTCTGTAGTCTAGCTAGCTTTAAACTTGTGGCCATCTTTAAACCTCCTCATGAGACAATGTGCCAGGCTTATTTTTAAGTTTATTATGTGTTTGTTTTAGCTTAGCCACAGCTTCTGTATATTCAGTCAAACACTGAATTCATGTGTGGCTGTAAAGGTAATTTGTAGATGTGCTTAAAACTCCACAACAGTTAACACTTAAGAAACGATATTATTTGCCTTAATCTAGTTCAGTTAAAAAGACAGGCTTCCCAGAAGAAATGTCTGAAAGTCCCAGCCCACTTGTTAAACCTGCTTATTTAGTCACTGCAGTTGTGTGAACCAAGTCTTTGCAGTAGTTCTCTTCATTTGAATTTATTGCTTCTATTTCTGTGGCTGGCCTGGGACTGACAAGCAGCTATTGTGAGTAACCCTACTGTGAGCATTCTTCTGAGCATTGTTTCTTTAAGGTTGTTTTTATTTCCTGTGTTTGGTGTTTTGACTGCATATCTCTCTGTACACCACTTGTATGCCCAATGCCTCAAGAGGCCAGGAGAGGGCAGCAGATCCCCAGAACTTGAGTTACAGCTGGTTTTGAGGCACCATGAGGGTGTCAGGAATTGAATTGGAGTCCTCTGGAAGAACAGCCAGTGCTCTTAACCACTGAACAGCCATCTCTCTGGCCACATCTATAGTTTTTATTGGTACACATTTTGGTTTTCTATTGGTAAATACCTACAGATGACATTTCCAGATCAAACTGTTCATGTTTAATTTTATAAGAAATTGCCAAATTAGTTTTCAAAATTATTATGCCATGTTGTTTCACCAGCTGTATATGAGATTTCTACTTGCTCTATTTCCTTGTCAGGCCTTAATGTGGCGTTTTTGTTGTTGTTGTTGTTGTTGTTGTTTTGGGGTTTTGTTGTTTGCTTGGTTGGTTGTGTTTTGTGTTTGTGTTGTTTGAGACAGTGTCTCACCATGTAACCCTAGTTGGCCTGGATCTCACAAAGATCCATCTGTCTGCCTCGACCTCCCAAGTACAGGGATTGAGAATATGTGCTACCACAACTGACCCTTATTGTAGCCATTTTTATTTTAGCTTGCATTGAGATTTATTACAGCATCTCACTGTGATTTTAATGTGATTTCTAGTGACTGATAATGTTAAGCATTATTTCATAAGATTGTTAGCCAACTGTGTTTTTCCTATATGAGGTATGTGTTCATTTCTGTCCATTCTTGTAAACTGAGTTGCGTTTTTACTCATTTCATGTTTATTTTGCGAGGTAGGATCTAAACACAGGTCCTTACACGTGCTAGAAAGGGCTCTGTCCCTAAACTCTACCTCCTTAGTGCCCACTTGCTTTTTTTTTTAATTTATTTATTTATTGTATATACAGTGTTCTGCCTGCATGTATACATTGACTCCAGAAGAGGGCACCAGATCTCAATGTAGATGGTTGTGAGCCACCATGTGGTTTCTGGGAATTGAACTCAGGACCTTTGGAAGAATAGCCGGTGTTCTTAATCTCTGAGCCATCTCTCCAGCACCCCCCCCCCACACTTGCTTTTATTATTAATGTTTGAGACTTCTTCAAATATTCTGAACATAAGTCCTTTGTCAGATACTTGTCATATGTGTGGCTTTCCTCTACACTGGTTTTCTTAAAGGTGTTTTACTGACAGTGACTTGAATTTTGATCTGGTGTAGTTTTTGTTTCATTTATTTGGTCACTTTTTTTTTTTAATCCAGTTCAAGATATCTTTGGCTAAATACAGTGAATCTGTTATCTGTGTAGGTTTGGTTTTTGAGATAGGGTCTCTAGATGCCCAGTTTGAATTCCTGCTGTTCTAGCCTCCATCTACCAGATGCTGAAAATTAGGAATGTTGCTGGGCAGTGGTGGCGCACGCCTTTAATCCCAGCACTTGGGAGGCAGAGGCAGGCGGATCTTTGCGAGTTTGAGGCCAGCCTGGTCTACAAAGTGAGTCCAGGACAGCCAGAGATATTCAGAGAAACCCTGTCTCGAAAAACCAAAGAAAAAAGAAAATTAGGAATGTCCTCTCCTGTTTTCTCTGGAAATGTTATAGTTTTATGTTTATGTCTATCCTCTGTCTCAAAATGTTTATTCATGAGTTACCTGTTGAGGTCTGTATTTTTATATAAATTATCTTTTTGTTCCAACAATATTTGGGGGGAAACTATCCTTTCCTGTATGCCTTATTATAGTGCCCTTTATTAACAATTAGTTGGCCTGTCCTTCTATTTTGTTTCATAGCTCTTTCTCACATCTTTTCCTAAGCCAAGATCTAGTAATTGTTGAGTTAAGATAGTTGAACACTCCAGGTTTTGTTCTTTTGTTTTATTTTGTTTTTTTCCTTTCTTCTTTGCTGGCCATGAAGTCATGGCACAACCACACACAGTTTAATTACCATTTTTTAAACATGTGCTGCTATACCTGTAGCCCCAGCTACTTAAGAGACTGATGTCTAAGGATCTCTTGACCCCATGAGTTAAGTCAGTCTAGGCAATGCAGCAACACTCTGGGTTAGAAACGTGTGTGCGCGCGTGCGCGCACGCTTGGAATTAGAATTGAGGTTGTTGTTAACATTGAGATGAACATTTAGATCAAAATTTAACCTTTGCCAGGCGTCGTTCCAAATGCCTTTCATTCCAGTGCTCTGGAAGCAGAGGTAGATGGATCTCTGAGTTTGAGGCCAGCCTGCTCTACAGAGCCAAGTCCAGGACACTCAGGGCTACACAGAGAAACCCTGTCTCAGAAAACCAAACCCAAGCTGAATTAACCTTGCACTAATTTTGTGTTTTCTACTTCAAAGGAATGCTCTATCTCTCTATTTGTTTGGCTCTTTTTTCTCTTTAGTCATCTACATCTGTTGCTAAGTTTGCTTAGGCATAGTTTATGTTTTTGTCACTATGTTTAATGGATGTTTGGCATTTCGTTTTCTCATTATTTGCTGCTAATATGCAGAGAGATCTTTGACTTAACTCTTATTTATGAACTTTTCTTTTTTTTTTTTTTTTGGTTTTTCGAGACAAGGTTTCTCTGTGTAACAGCCCTGGCTGTCCTGGACTCTCTTTGTAGACCAGGCTGGCCTCGAACTCATAGTGATCCGCCTGCCTCTGCCTCCCAAGTGCTGGGATTAAAGGCTTGCACCACCACGCCCGGCTTTTTTTTTTTTTAAAGATTTATTTATTACGTATACAGTGTTCTGTCTGCAGGTATATCTGCAGGCCAGAAGAGGGCACCAGATTTCATTATGGATGGTTGTGAGCCACCATGTGGTTGCTGGGAATTGAACTCATGGCCTCTGGAAGAGCAGCCAGTGCTCTTAACCGCTGAGCTATCTCTCTTCTCACCCCACTCTCAGCAGTTCTTTAGGATTTACTGTATAACCAATGATGACATCTGCAAGAGTTTTATGTTTTATTTTATTTTTATGTTATTTAATTGGGGTCAAGTCCGGGGCCCTGTTCATGCTCTGCCATGGAACTACTTCCCCAACCCTGCTGCCACCAGTGCAATAATGCAAAAAGAGAAATAAACGACATAAAGGATGGAAAAAGATAAGCAGGGTTGGGGATGGTGAGCTGGTGAACCTACCTTACCCTTTCAGGGACAGTGCTTAATAGAAGTAATAAGAATGATAGTCTCCAGCCTGTTCTATGTAGTGAGTTCCAGGACAGCCAGGGCTAAGTAGGGAGGCAAACAAAACAAACAAACAAATGAAAGAGAGAGAAAAAGAAAGAAAAAGAATGATATTCTCACCCTATTGATCACCTTAAGCAGAATGCTTTCACCATTGAGTCTGAAGTAAATTATGTTAATAGACCTTTTGTTTCAGGTACTGAACAGTACAGTGAGTACACAGGCTATGCTGAAACTTATCGTTGGGCCCGGAGCCATGAAGATGGGAGTGAAAAGTGAGTTTCTTATTTCAGTACTGTGCAGCTGAAACTAAAGGAGTATTTGCTTGAATCTGGTACACTCTGCCCCTTCCAGAAATTTATTATTTTTTCACTTATAATATTTCTTTCATACAATATATTTTGATCATATTCTTTCCCCTTCCCCAAATCCTACCCTCCCAACTTCATGTTCAGAACCCCCCACTTAACAAAAAGCACACAAAAACAAAAATAAGAAAAAAAACCTATGAAATCCATTTTCTGTTTGTCATCTACTACTGGGGATAAGGCCATAGAGGTTGTCTTGGAGTGTGGCTGATATACCTGGTAACACTCCATTGGAGAAAATTGATTCACCATTTCCCAGCAGACATCAGTTGCAAAGAGCTTCTCGATTAGGGCTGGAGCTTTGTGTCCACTCCCATTATCACTGCTGGGATTTTGTCTGGTTTGACCTTGTGCAGCTCTTGTCCATGTTGTCACAATCTCTGTGAGTTCATATATATATCAATCTTTTTGAGTCTGGAAAACACTATCCTTGGAATTATTCATCACCTCTGGCTCTTAGAATTTTTCTGTCTCCTTTTCCATATAAATCCCTGAGACTTGATAGAGATTTAATGAAGATATCCCATTTGGGACTGAGTGTTCCAAAGTCTTTTACTACACATTGTCCAGTTGTGGGTTTTTCTGTGTTAATTACCAACCACTAAAAGAAGCAGCTTCTATGATAAGGGTCAAATAATGCACTGATCTATGAGTATAGTAATACGTCATTAGGAATCATTTTATTGCTATGTTCCTTTAGCAGAATAGTAATAGGTTTTACCTTGGGCCTCTGACCTGTCTAGTCTCAGGTTCTTGGCCACCTTAACAATGTCTACTATAGATTCCATCTCATGGAGTGGGCCTTAAAGCCAATCAGAAAGTGGTTGGTTGCTCCCATAACATTTGTGCCACTGTTAGACCAATATATCTTGCAGGCAGATTGCTCTTGTAGGTCTCAGGGTTTGTAGCTGGGTGGTATTGATGATTACTTTTCTCCTCCGGTAGTGTGCAGAGTACCTTCCAGCACCATGATCGCTAGTCAGTAAGGGTGGAAGCTTCTAGTTGGGCACCAGCTCGATTTCTCCATGTTCGGTGACATAAGTAAGTGTTGTTTTCAGCAATAGGGCCTTAACCTCAGGTTGTGGAGAGTAATCTATAGCCTCAGCGGTAGCCTGTAGTGTTTGGGGGATAATCTATGGGGCCAATGACTCCACAAGCTCTAACCCATTCCTGGCACTGGAGGTTTTACTTGATGTCATAAGATGTCTAGTTGGGACATTGTCTCCCTCATTATGTGGTAACTCCATTTAAATTATCTTTAAATTCAGTATCCCAGATTTTTGGAAGGCAAAACAGTATTGCCATGTCCCACACACCAAAGAGAAGATAAAAATTCAAAGTTTGAGGAAAAAAAAACATCAGATCTTAGTTCTGCAGCTCTTTATCTCTAAGCTGTAGAGGTTAACTTCCAGGTCCAGACTTAGAATGAGTTCTAACTAGAGTTTAGAGACTTTGACCAGCTTAGTTAGCTATTCTGAACTTTTCCATGTTATCAGATACATGGGGGAATGTATGTTGGGACAATTTGCCTGGTGCCACATACTAGTTGACAGCAAAGCCTACAGTGAGCATTGCCTCTGCTTCCCCCTTTCTTCTTAAAATAGACTTCATATGTTAGCATCCTTGCTTACTCACTAAATGATACAAAAAACTTACTTTGCCAGGTGAGGAGGGAAATCACTTTGCGTTTCACTTTTTAATGAAAAAAGTATTCTAGCAAAAGGAGTTAGCTGTATCTATATTATAGTCTTGCTTTTTGTAATGTCAAATCCAGGCTATGATTTCTTTTTATTTATAAAATGTGTAGTTCTTATTTGGGTTCTGTTGGTGAGGTTAGAAAACCGTGACCAAAGAAACTGGGAGAAGGAAGGGTTTATTTGTTTGGCTTACAGTTGACAGTCCGTCATCACAGGAAACAAGGCGAGAACCTAGAGGCAGGAGCTAAAGGAACTAAAAGACCATAGAGTGGGTCTGCTCACGGGCTGCTCAGCTATCTTCCTTGTACAACTCAGGGCCAACTGCTCAAGGATGGCTTGCCTCTGGTGACCTGGGCAATTAAGAAAATACCCCACAGACATGCCCACCAGCCAATCCAGTGGGGGAAGGTCGCTCTTCCCAGGTGTCAGCTATGACACGTATGCCTGTGATGAAACAGTTACTATGTGCATGCTTTATTCCCCATAATTATCCAAACTAGTATGGAGGTTTTTTATCTTTAGTATAAAAATGTACTTGGCTACCAATACATGCAAGTTTATTACCAGATGACCTGTTTGGTATTTTATGGATTTCCAAACTCATCACCTCAGGTAGTCCTTCATATTTCTGTAGGCAGTGTATCTTGTCTGCTTTTGTGTCTGGATCATTTTATTGATAGTTTTTGTAACTGACAGTTGCACAGTAAGTAGAAGGTTGTACGACTGAACGTTATGTATTCTTGTAAACTTGATTCTCAGGATTATTTCCTGTACAATATGTGGTGATGTTATATACCAGTGATTTAGAACAGATCTTTAAAAACAGAGACAAGAATAAATACCATGTCTGTGGTATTAGAGGAAAGCAGAGACCAACGTTACTTTGGTTTACTCTCAGATCCCCTGACCTCTGAGGCTCACTGTAAACGATGTACTTGTTTACAATGTCATCTCATGTCGTCTCTTGAGTTTTCATTTTCCTACTCAGCAGTATGCATACCTCTGAATCTAAAACCATAATAATTTCCTGCCCTCCTGCTTTGCTAGACCCTGTGGTTATGGTTTGTTTGTTTTTATATCTAAATGGTGCCAAAATGTCGACAGCCTGACTCCTGCAAGGGTCTTATTT
This sequence comes from Lophiomys imhausi, assembly GCA_907164525.1. Lineage (NCBI taxonomy): Eukaryota > Metazoa > Chordata > Mammalia > Rodentia > Muridae > Lophiomys > Lophiomys imhausi. Next base: position 1,072,141 of record CAJQZJ010014563.1, on the reverse strand, counting down.
CAAGGCTTCTGCCTGTCCCACATCTTTCTTCCCTTTCTGTCCCATCACAGGGACGATTGGCAGCGGCGCTGCACGGAGATCGTTGCCATTGATGCACTTCACTTCAGACGCTACCTTGATCAGTTTGTGCCTGAGAAAATGCGACGGGAGCTTAACAAGGCCAGTGACCTTATTTCTGAGTTCATCTGGCAGCCGCCATCTCTGTGCTGCCATTTTATTAATGCTGAAATTAATGCTTTCTGGTAATTCTTACAGTGTCAGTACATCTGCTCGTAGCTCCTCTGATTTAATGGTTCTGTCAGTTTGTACAAGATGTACTCTCCATTGTGTAATTGTTTGATTACTGGCCACTCTTGCCAGATAGACTGTTGCTTGACGTTAAAACCACACATGCATTTATCTCATCAGGTGTTTGGCTTTGGAACATTATCATTGTAAAATTATATAGAAAGGAAGGGACCGTGGACATTTTTTGGGGGGGGTAGGGGTGGATCTGTCACATGATATTTTCTCTGTAAGGTATAAAGATATCAGGATTAAAAAAAACACACATTATGTTCCAATATTGAACAGGAAACACTGATTTAGTAATCTGACATATTTATGATGAAAACTGTGATAGTCTGTGATGCATAGTTCTGCCTAATCATTTTCTTTCTTTTGCTGTCTTAGAAATAAGATTGTCCAAATCTTCACTACTGTGGGCAATAATGAATATATTCCCTCATGAAATAGAGTACAGATTCTATTCTGTGCATTTGGAGCTTTAGCAAAGCAGCTAAGGTGATTTTTAGTTAACTTGGTTCTGCAAACCATTGTTCAATTTCTGCCAGAATAGGATTTGGTTAGGATATTAGGGGTTTTTTGGTTTTGTTTTTTTTGAGACATGGTTTCTCTGTGTAATAGTCCTGACTGTCCTGGGCTCACTTTGTAGAGCAGGCTGTCCTCAAACTCACAGAGATCCACCTGCCTCTCCCTCCGAAGTGCTGGGATGAAAGGTGTGTGCCACCATGCCCGGCTTCAGGATATTAGTTATTAAGTTAACAAGTTTTGTGGTTTTGCCTGGCCACATCTGCAGGTATCTGCAAAGACACCTCTGACAGTGACAGCAGTGTGGGTGGACACAAGCAAACCACAAAGGCTTTTCCAGCCCTTAGAGTTTAATAAGTACTTAAAGGTAATGGTATTATTATTTCCTTGGCCATCTGAGCAACTAATTCATTGATAAACTTATTTTCTGATATATAATTTATTATGTTATTTGAATGTTTAGTGTTCATTTTTTAATTTTATGTGCATTGGTGTTTTGCTTCCATGTGTGTCTGTGTGGGATGCCAGACTCCTTGGAACTAGAGTTAACAGTTTTGAGCTTCCATGTGGGTGCTAGGAATTGAACCCGGGTCCCCTAGAAGAGCAGCCAGTGTTCTTAACCATTGAGCCATCTCTCAAGCTCCAAATGTTTAGTGTTCTTAAATGAATCTCATAAAGTCTTCCAAAGTGGAACCTGTATAACAACAGATATCATTTTTAGATTTGTTTAAAGCAGTTCCTCAGCGCAGCTGTCTGGAAAGCCTGTGTGTTAGTTTTCTCCACTCCTCACTCCTGATACTGAGGGTCAGGCTGCCACTGAAGAGTTTATCTTATAAGTAGTCAAGGACATTGCAAATGCTCTGGGCTGGTGAATCAGATAAATATAACTTGTGTTCATTGTTCTGAGTTCTCAACTTGAAGCAATTGCCTTCAAGTCTAAGATGTTTTGTGATAGAATGTACCAAGATGAGTAAGATTTATCTTCAAACTTTCATCAGATGATCCTCGCATAAGTATGTCTATGGGAACTTGTTACATGGTTTTTGAAACTGAAAGATATTTGTTTAAGCAGGGGTTATAAAATAAATATGTGAAAGAATGGTAAAATAAAACATGCTTAGTCATAGTTGTGTTATAGCATATTAACCTAAGTTGAAAGATTCCCATTTTTATGGCATAAACAAGTCTCTAAAATTCCTTACAGTTAGTTGATGCTCTCTACATGTACTTCTATCACTAACCTTGAGTTTATTGTCCCCAAAGACATTAGAAATATGTATGTATGTATACATATATACATATATGTAAATATGTATATATTATACTAGTATATATAGATGAATAGGCTGGTGATACATATCCCCAACACTGAAAACATTTATCTATAGAACAGTGATTTCTCAACCTTCCTAAAGCTGTGGCCTTTTAATACAGCTCTTCATGTTGTGGCGAACCCCAACCATAAAATTATTTTGTTGCTACTTCATAACTGTAATTTTGCTACTGTTATGAATCATAATGTAAATATCTGATATGCAAGATATTTGATATGTGACCCCAATGAAAGGTCACATGACCTCCAAAGGGGTGGCAGCCCACAGGTTAAGAACCACTGCTATAGAATATAGACTATGTACACACTTTATGTACAAAGGATGAATCCTGAAATAACCTGGCAAGAGGAGGAATTTTATTTCATTCAGGTCATTCATGGCTGGCATACTGCCTGCCTTATAGAAGTATCTCAGAAAGAATTTTTTAGATGACTTGGTTAACAATTAAGCATAAATTAAATATTTTAGAAATTACATAAGTACATAATCTCAGAAGATTACAAATTAAGTACTTCCAAGATACTTTTCAGTACTAAATAAAGCTTAATATGTCCAACACCAGAGCAGAAAAGACAACAGATGAGACAGATATGCTGCCTTTTAAATGCAGTGACCCGGTTTTGTATTAGTTTTCTACTGGCTGCTGGTAAGTCAATATGCAGTTAAGGCTTACATTTGACTTACAAAAGATTCTTTTCAGGCAGTTGCAAGTGGAATTGTTTTTTCAATTAATATAACTAACAGTAGGAAAGGTAATAAAATGATTACTTAGTGTGTACTAGGCATTCCACTTAACACTTTAAGTGCAGTGTCAGTTTTTGTTTTTTTCTTGAGACATCTGTTGCTATGCCACACAAGCTGTCTGTCCTTGAACGCCCAGGCTCAAGTGGCCTTCTACCCTGCTGGACATCTTACTTCCATCCTGCATGGCCTGCCTTAGTCCTAACCACTCCAAAAGACAAGAGATGCTGTTCTTACTGCTAGTTAGAGATAGATGAAGTCTTGGACACAGAGTAACTCACTCATGTCCAAAGCTGGCCAGTGACCAAACCATGGCTTAAATCCAGCCTCCCCTGGCTTCTGCTTACTTTTGTTTTCTTCTCTCTTCTTCCTTTTCCTCTCCTATTCTCCTTTCTTTTTCTTTGTCTCTTAATGTGAGGGAGAACACAGGGCTTTTCCTGTGCTAGGCAAGTATACTGTCACTGATCTTACTTTTTTTTTACTTTTTTTTTAAATGTAGATTTTCCCACACAAAAATTAATTACCAGGTCTGACATTGTAGACAGTTTGCCTCATTTAGTCATAATGACTTAGAATCTTCCCTTGATGTCCAGCAAGTGTGTGCCACAGTCACCTCATTCTCAGGAACTTTGACTGTTTCCGTGTGCTCGGTGAATCTTCCCAGTGTTCCTTTCTGTCTGGTTTATTTTTAAAGGAAATTTAAGGTTGTCCGCCAACATATTTATGAAATTCTCATAAGGCAAAAAAGTACTGCAAATTAATACAGCTGATTGACACATAAACTAATATTGAGAAAGCACCTGGTTCAGGGCCTGTTGTGTGGGCAGCCAATTGATAAATGTGTGTTCCTTTTTATTTTCCTTTTAAGACAGGGTTTTATTATATGACTCAGACTGGCCTTGAACTCATAATTCTTCTGCCTTTGCCTTCTGAGTGCTGGAATTACAGGCTTGTGCCACCATGCCTGCATTAGATGCATGTTCTTCCATTTACTACTATAGTCACAAAATGTGCTATTTCAGCAAAGAATTATTTCCTAACTCTTACTGAAAAAGAAAAAAAAAGGCAGCAAATAATTTTATTAAACGTCATTGTCATCTTAAGTTTTAAACCATTTTTGTTACATTTGTATTGTTTTATATGTGTGGTAGGATGTATATGCCACATTGTACTTGCAGAGGTCCTATGACAGCTCGCACTAGATTCCAGGGATTGAGCTCAAATTGTCAGGCTTAATAGTAAGCTCCTTTACCCACTGAGCCACCTCACCAGCCCAGCATCTTAATCTTAGTATAATATAGGGCCTGGGGGAGCAGGTGGTGATTCTGTGGGTAAAGTACTTGCAAGCATGAGCCCAGAGTTTAGATCCCTTGGACTGATGTAAAACCTATGTAAAAACAGACACATACCTGTAACCCTAGCAATGGGGAGGAGAGACAGATGCATCCCTGAGGTTTACTGGCCAACCATTGGAGCTGAAACAGGAGCTCTCCAGGCAGTGAGACACCCTGTCTCAGAAAACAAGGTGGCACAACAGAGGAGTTCACCCAGCAGCACCTCGAGCCTCCACACAGACTGTCACAAACACATGCACACACTTTAAAAAAAAAAAAACAAACAATTCAGATAGGGCTTCCAAAATTAAATTCTGTTCCCTATTATTTACACTTATCAAGTCACATAAAAGGGAAGTACCAGTTGGAGGAAATAAGGCATTATATATGTTTCATTATGTTTTATAAACATGTTTAAAACAAAGCATGTTAGATCATATTAGTGATAGTATGCATAAATTTTTTTACATACCATATGGAAGGTAGGTAGGAGGAGAGTGATAGCCTTTTCTAAATGGGACAACAAAGCCTAAGAACATGACACAATGTGTGCATCTTAGCTCCAGTATCCTGTCTGCCAGTAGACATTTCTGAGGAGTTGACAATGAAATAGAAACCCTCTAGAACAGCACTCTGTGGGCTCCACCTGTCCTCTTAGGCCCACATCAGGACCCACAAGTAGAGCTGGTCTGTGAAAGCAGGAGTCAGTCTCACTTAATCCAACGGATACTGGGAAGCTATTTTTAATTCTGGAGAAATAAGCTGGGTGACATTGTAGACACTGGTGTTGGAAAGATTTGTGACTCCTGCTTTGAAAAGTGGCAGGTATCTCTACAAAGGAAGAATGAGATGCCAGTGAAATGTTACATTTGTCCTCTTAGACGCTTTAGGTAAGGTTACACTATGAATACATTTCCTGGAGCCTTCTGGGATAGAAATTGAACAAAGATTATTGCAGCTGTTTGCTTTTTTTTTTAAATTGAGTTTTGTTGGGATCCAAATTTGGAGTAGGATTTTGATTAAATCAAATTTTAATAGCAAAACCAATCAGTGCTTTCTGCTGGTATTTTTAGGAAGTTTAATATCTGATCATTTATAATCTTAAAATATGTGTCACATTCCTTTTCTGTAGTATTAGTTCAAAATGTATCATTTCCAACAAGTTTTCCTTAAACTTTCTCAATACATAGAACCAGAAAACTCTAGAGATGCCTGATCCTTTTTTTTTTATTTTATTTTACAAGTAAGAAACTGAACTCCGGGCAGTGGTGGTGCACGCCTTTAATCCCAGCACTTGGGAGGCAGGTGGATCTTTGCGAGTTCGAGGCCAGCCTGGTCTACAGATTTAGTCCAGGACAGCCAGGGCTACACAGAGAAACCCTGTCTCAAAAAAAACCAAAAAAAAAAAAAAGAAACTGAACTCAATTGGCTTTCATTTATAAATACCAGAATCCAGACTGGTAAGGTGGCCCAAGAACTAAAGACACTTGCCACCCATCCCAATGGCCTGACTTGGGTCCCTAGAATCCACGTGGTAGAGCGAGAGAACTGACTTTCTCCAGGTGTCCTCCAACCTCCACGTGTGTAAGTAACTTGATGCTTGTTGGAATGTATACATGAAATAAATAGGAAGTAGGACGGACTGTGTGCTAATATATAGTTATTTCAAAGATAAAGGTGCCATCCTGGTTTTCCTTTTCAAGTGGAGGTTTTTGTAGACCTTTCCACATGAAATGTATAATATACATGGACACAGAAGTAACCTATGGTCTCATATTTTATCGTCTATTTCACCAGACTGCATTGGACTCTCTTGTGTTTATAATTGTTCACATTGATAAGCCTTCACTTAACAACAATAATGGGTGTGAATAGTTTACTGATTTCCACTGTCTTTTCTGTGGTGCATAAGACAAGTGTCTCTATACAACTGGGTAGTTTGGAGTTTACAGAATATATTATGACTAAGCATAGGATTGTTTTTTTTTTTATAAGTACTTTATTTCTTTTTCTTCAAGTTACATCTCAGTCACAAACCCTTCCCTATTCCCCCTCCTGTCCCACCCTTCCACCCTCTCCCCCCCCCCAACAGCTTCTCTTTTCATTCCAACAAATGGTTCTTTCTCTTATAACAGTAAATTCTATACAAAACAGCAGAATTAAATATGCCACATTTATGAGAGTTAAATGGCCCAGTATACCTTCCCAATGTCCAGTTCATACATATTTGGCCCCTGACTTTAACCTTCTACCTTCTAACCATCTCCATGAGTTTAAAGTTCTATAACTGACTTAGTTTTCATACTAACTTGCATCAC
>CAJQZJ010014563.1:1012851-1062880 GCA_907164525.1 Lophiomys imhausi | reverse complement strand
TCTTGGTTAAAATCCGTTGGAGGGAGGTGGGGAAGACATCTCGTCTTACTGCTAGAAACATCCATGGGTAGAATGAGGAAGTCCAGAGAGGAGAACTGAGCAAAGACTGGGGTTGGAGAGATGTTTATAATATACTCAGCCAAAACAGACACGAACTATGTTAAATGTCCACACAGTAAATGCTGAGAGGGAAAAAAAAAATCACAGTTCAGTATTAAAAGGTTACAGTCCGTGGGGACCAGAGTGCTCTGTCAACGATTATTCTTAAACCACAGAGACAATGCTCACTCTGCCAACTGCCACAGACTGTCTTCTGAAGACCTCAGAGACAGGGCTGGCAACCCTGGATAAACATGGGGATACCGTCACACGGCTGTCTGCACACAAAGTCAGCTTGTACTACAACCACGGGCACCTGTGACCCGGTGATGGGTCCCCGCTGAGAATCCAAGAACTCTCTCCGGTGTTTTTACAACTTCAAAATAACAAGTTCATTTTTTTTTTCTGTCAACGGTGTCAGTTTCAGGATTTGATGGCTGAGTCTACATTTTAGCCAAAGCCCAGACTCTATCATTCGCTATTGTGGCTATAGTGAATGAATCCGTGCAAGCCTTGAACCCTGTATGAAAGACTTGAGCCTATACTGCCCGAGAGTTTTTGTCCATTCAGAAATGACTCAAATAAGCTGGTCATGGTGCTGCACACCTGTCTCCCCAGCTTTTGGGAGGCGGGGGTGGAGGAATCTGTGTTCTATGCCAGTATGAGATAGAATGAGACCTATCTCAAGAGATCAAGGAGGGGTGGTGCAGACAAAACACCTATAATCCTAGCCTGAGCTACCTGAGAGCATTTCCAAATAGACAGAGATGGGTGGAGGTATTCAATACTCAAATACAAACAGCAGTTAAGTTGGACTATCTAAACAGTCCTACCATTTGCCATGTTTTCTAGTGCTTTACACCAACCACATAAATGAGAGTGTCTTACTTACAGACCATCCTAAAATGTCTTTAAGACAGTCTTCATTCTCCTAAGGATTACTACATGAGAAGAGGAAGATGCCCGAATCACTGAACAATCCTACTGTTCTTTGTTTTCTGTTGCTGTAACAACACTGTGACCAAAGCAGTTGAGAGAAGAAACAGTTTAATTCACCTTACAGCTTATAATTCATGGTGGAGGGAAACTGGGGTAGGAACCAAAGCAGAGACTTGGAGGAGCTCTGCTTACTGGCTTGCTCCCTGCGGTTTGCTCAGCATGCTTCCTTATACAACCCAGGGCCACCTGCACACGGGGTGGCGCCCTAATCAATCACCAGTCAAGAAAATGCACCAGAGGCTTGCCCACAGGCCAGTCTGATGGAGGCGATTCCTCCAGAGAGGTCCCCCCATCTTCCCAAGTGACTCCAATTTGAATCAAGTTTACAAAAACTAACCCAGCACACAACGGTGGGGTTTGTTTACAATTAAGGCAGGAACTATCAGTCCCAAGCTTTCCTCAACAGTGTTTGTGGTTCCTAAAGCTCTTTCCATAGAAATTAATTTCTCTGACATAGCAATCATCTTTTTTTTTTTTTTTTGGTTTTTCGAGACAGGGTTTCTCTGTGTAACAGCCCTGGCTGTCCTGGACTTGCTTTGTAGACCAGGCTGGCCTCGAACTCACAGAGATCCGCCTGCCTCTGCCTCCCAAGTGCTGGGATTAAAGGCGTGAGCCACCACGCCCGGCTAGCAATCATCTTTTTATAACAGGTTTGGTTTCTTCCCCCAGCCCCCTGCCTATGAGGATAAAATGTAGTTATTGTAAATAGTTCAGAAAAGCACCAAGAAATGGGAAATGAAGCCACATAAATGAGGGTGTCACCAGGCTTCGGCGCAGCGGTCACAGCCACTAGAAACGTCTGAGTGCACAGGCTTGCTTTTTGGAGCCATGCCTCTCAAACTACACAACGACAGATTTACTGAAACTCCATGGTGAACCGATATTTTTACAGAGCATAATAAAAATGAACACAAAGTAAAACGCCACAGAGGTGTCAAACTACTATAAAAGGGCTCTCCAAAGTCGTCTTTGTTTGCAACAGGATGTTATGTAGTGGAGGTTGCTTTGAGCTTCTTATCCTCCTGTGTTCTTATCCTCCTTCAACCTCCCAGTGCTGGGATTGCATGCGGGAGCTCCCGTGCAGGGGCCCTAAAGACTCTCTGTCCATTCTGTGTCAACTTAGCCCTAACTGGTAGTGACCGGTGCACACTGCTCAGCCCACACTAGGAATCCTTTTCCTCTCATATGCACATTCTTTTACTGTATATACCTTACATATAGTTTTGATATTTTACATGTATATGTGTGTCATGGAACTATATGCTATGGGGGGGGGCGGTTTACTCTCAGAGGCCAGAACAGGGTTCTGACTTCCTAAAACTGACAGGCGGTTGGTAAGATGACCGAGGTGGGTGCTGGGCACCAAACTGCAGTCCTCTAGAAGAGTAGCAAGTTCTTGTAACAGCTGAGACTTCTCTACAGCCCCAGCATATATTTTTATTACCTAATGTTCCCAAAGTATATCACAGTCACATTTGCCCATGGTCATAAGTCATCACTTTTTAATACTAACGGTCAACCTACCGCTGGGTATGACAGTGCACAGATGTGATCCTAGAGCTTGCATGATCGAGACAGGGGGATCAGGAGTTTGAGGATAGCCGGGATACCTGAGACCCTTTCTCCTAGCCTCCCACACACCAAAAAAAAAAAAAAAAAAGGGGGGCCACTTTTAAAACGTTACCATAGGCCAGGTGCAGTGGCGCAAACATAAGAAACAGGCTCTCTGAGTCCCAGAACAGCCAGGCTACATAGGGAAACCCACTTCAAATTTTAAGATGTTAACATATTCAAAGACAGCTGACTATTACACTTTCATGAGCCAACACCTTCGTAAGTGGACAGATTATGGGAAAAGAAGGAGAACACAACTTATATTTTACCAAGAACAGTCACAACACTCTCAAGATCATCCTAAGAACAGGGTGGCGCCCAGAATGTCTGTCATAAAGAAGACACCTGGATTCTATGGCTGACCGGTTGATTTGGCGGCGGTGGTTGCTGGGGTTCTTTGAAATAGGGTCTTTCTATATAGCCCAGGTTGGCCTGAACTCAACCCTCCTCTTAGCCACTCAAGGGCTGACATTATAGGCCTGACCCTTGCATCCTCTCTATAGTAGTTTGTTAACTGAGAAACTGAGGCAAATGGTTATGTCATAAAATTGTTCTGAGGACTTGATGTTGAACACAGAACCTGGTGCAGAGTGGGTGCTCATATTACCTGTCATTATTAAAGGGCTCAAGGAAGCCAAGAGAGCCAGAAGACACATTCTAGAGTAGACATAAAGCGTTCCTGCGATTCTCCACCATGCCCGAAGCCCTCGCCTCACCCAAGCAATCAGCAGCAACACTATCACCATCATTGGAATGACAAAGCCAAGGCCCAGTGCATTATGTGATAATCTGTGACCACACAGCCATAATGGGGCCACTTGCTATTATGCATTTTCCCCAGCACCTATGAGCAAACCCCAGGAGGTGTACCCAGGGCTCACTCAGGGCACCAAGCTCATTTCTGCTAGCTATTTCTTTCTTTCTTTCTGAGACAGGCTCTCAGGTAGCCCAGGTAGGCCTAAAACTGGGCATGGAGCAGAGGATGACTTCGCTGATCCTGCCTCTTCCCCCTGGAGCACCAGGATTATAGGTGTGCGCCACCACACGCACCGTACTCCTCCTGTGATCCGGCAGATGGCCCCAGCACAGAGCCCTGCTCCTCTTATGACTGCAAAGTTCACCTTGCCTAATCCAGGAATGTACAAGCCATCTCTCTGACCAAGAAAGGCCAGTACCTAGGGGAGGACAACCAGACCCTGGCTATGGTTGGCCTAGCCTACAAGGTCAACTCCCTGGGGTTTTCCGACCAGCATCCAGTAGGTGGCCGCCCCCCCTGCCATGCAAGCACCCAGTAGCCCTCCAGCCTGCATGGCCCTCAAAGTAACCTCTCCTTAGCATCTCCTCTCACTGCCCAGGCCACCTGAGGACTTGGACAAGAATCTCCACTTCCGCACAGTCACAGATGAGCCTGGGTCTTCAAGGTACAAAGACCCTTTGAGGTCATCAGAACTCCTATTTTAACCCAAATCACCTGATGCCAAGCCACGGTCTTTTTTCTCTCTACCTGCTCCCGTCTCCTCTGTTCTGGGGCTTCGTTGGCTCACAGAAAAGCTTCAGCACAGCTATCTTACAAATGCAGAACCTGAGGCTCACACCTCAAATGACCTGCTCAAGATCCCAGAGTCAGTAAGCAGGGAATATGGGATTCAAAGCCAGTCACTACACACGCCAATGACTCCTTTCTCACCTGATCCCAAAGATGGCTAACTTAAGGCAGGAGCAGCACCATTATTCTACAGAACATGGTGGTACAGACCTGTACTCACAGCTATTCCAGAGGCCTAGGGCAGGAGAATTGTAGGCTTAAGGCCTGGCTTGGCTGCAGAGTGAATTTGAGGCCTACATGGGCCTTTGTGAAACCCTAACTTGAAATTTTAAAAAAGGAGGCTGGAAGATGTAGCTCAGTAGAAGAACTCTACCCTTGAGCCCTAGGCTCAATCACACACAGCACACACCACACAGACACACATATATCACACACACACACACACACACACACACACACACACACACACACACTCACTCTCATATTCATGCTCACACGATGCACATCAAAGCATCAGGTCAGAGGGGCAGGATAGCATCAGGCCCAGTGGATATTATACAGAGATGCTCACAAAAGACCTGTTGTCTATACAACCAGCCAGCCGCTACCATGGCCCAGTGACAGGGGCAGACTTCATTCTAAACCCCTAACTTCAACTACAAGCAGGCCCGGCGATATTACCTGTTTCTCTATTAAGTCTTTTTTGTTTTGTTTTTTGAGACAGGGTTTCTATGTCTAACCCTGGCTATCCTGCACTCTGCAGACCAGGCTGGCCTTGAACTCAGAGAGATCCACCTGCCTCTGCCTCCTGGGTGCTGGGATTAAAGATGTGCACCACCATCACACCCGGCTTTCTAGTAAGTTAACTGTTCTCAAAGTCTCCCTCGAAAACTGAGCGTCTTGTCACATGCCCCACTGAGAAAAAAATAAAAACATAAACACCTTTGACTGGGCACAGTATTTCTAAATACCGTTTCACTGTGTTTAGAAATGGGCCTTTAAAGGAGTGAGTTAAATGGGGCTATGTGGATAGGGTCCCAATGCATACATTAGTGTATCTTTCAAGAAGAAAACTAGACAGCTGTTTGCTTTCTTCCCGATGGGAAGACACAGCCAGCAGCAGCCATGTACAAGCTGGGAAGGCAGCCCAGTCTTTGACTTCTGGCCTCCTGCTCTATGAGAACACAGGCTTCTGTTGTTGAAGCTAACAATAAAACAAAAAGCAGCTGACCTTCCCCAACAGTCCTCACACACAGGCAATGTCTGTCTTGTTCTGCCGCTCTAGAGGTTTACTTCAGATGACCTGAGTTCTTTAGGCCTTCACTTTAATGGTCTCCATCCTGTCAGAGCCTTGAGGGTCTCCTAAGAGGCCTGTAATGCTCTCTTCTCTCTCTTTCCTTCTCTCCTCTCTCTCCCTCTCCCTCTCTCCTTCTCCCTCCCCCTACCCCTCCCTCTCACCCCACCAGCAGTACACACTTCCACCCAAGGGATGGGAAGCCCCATGACAGCAGATACAGGTCTCATGTTCTTTCAACCACCACAGCCCCTAGTGTCCCGAACGTGTCTCCAGTCTGCCCCAGTGATTGTGTTCAATGTTTTTGTTGCACAAAAAACTCAGGGATGGGATGGTATTCATTCCAACCACATCTCCCGAGGGGATCACAGGTCAAGCTCCACCCAGCCCAGCTGCCCTGCCACCAGGCCTAGGCTTCGGTACCTGCTTCAAAATAGACATAGCTATTGGCTACTTCCTCTCAGTCAGTTACCACTTCAAACGCTCTTTAGCGCTCTCTTCAAAGCACCATGTAGTTTGACAGGACCTTGCCGGCCTAGTGCCCACCATGCCCACATACACAGAGGAGAAACTGGTAGGGTGTGACACCATTGCCCTTCATAAAGGTGCTTTCTCTTCTGACTTGGGCGGATAATCCATTAGGGACAGAAGTCGGGCTGTCGCCAATCCGCCTACTCCTTCCCCTGAGTTCCCAAGCTCAAAACACGGCTGTTATTTTTGTTTCTGTTTTTTTTTTTTGTTTTGTTTTGTTTTGTTTTTGTTTTCCTAAGTGAAATGTTTGCTTGTTCCTGGAGGAGGAAAAGACAGGTTCTGGGTGCAGGCCTCATGCGAGTTGAGGGGGCTCCAGCGATTTATTCTTCAAGCCAGCTTTCCAGACTGTTCATGCTTTTCTGAGAGCAAGAAGAGAAGATAAACATTCACCAGACAAGGCTCCTGCCTCCCAGCCAAGGGTGAGTGGGAGGAGCCGGCTGTCGACTCCAACTGAGGAGCTGAGTGACTAACTAGCAGGTGCCCATGGCATCCCCTTCCTGCTCCCACAGCCCAGCTCACGGCCCTGGGTCAGCCTCCTTCAGAGCATGCAGGAGAAATGCTGAAAACAGCTTTTTATAGAGGTACTTTATACATATCTACGTATGTGTACACGTGAAGACATGGAACATCACAAAATTTGGCTCTAATTAGATTTAGAAATTTTGTAACTAATCCACGTTTAACAAATATTTGAAAGGAGAGGGGCCAGAAAGCAAGATGGTTCAACAGTTAAAGGTGCTTGCTACCAAGCCCGATGACCCGAGTTCTAACCCCAGAACTACTCACGAGATAGGAGAGAACTGATTACACTGAGCTGTCCTCTAACTCTACATGAAACCCATGGCACTTGTACACACACCAACCCTACTTACATAAAAATAATAGAATATATTTTGGGCTGGAGAGATGGCTCAGAGGTCAAGAGCATTCACTGGCTGCTCTTGCAAAGGTCCTGAGTTCAATTCCCAGCAACCACACGGTGGCTAATAACCATCTATAATTATATCTGGTGCCCTCTTCTGGCCTGCAGGCATACATGCAGACAGAACACTGTATACATAATAAAGACTTGTCTATAAATATATATATATATATATATATATATATATATATATATATATATATAGATGCCATGCGCATCTTTCTGGGTCTGGGTTAGCTCACTCAGGATGAGCTTTTCTAGTTCCATCCATTTGGCAGCAAACTGCATGATTTCATTGTTTCTGATAGATGAGTAGTATTCCATTGTGTAGATGTACCAGTTTTTTTTTATCCATTCCTCGGTTGAGGGTTTTAATAGTAATGCTATCCAGGTAGATTTACTCCTGTAATTCTAGCACTTCTGAGACAGAGGAAAGAATACCAGTGCTCTGTTTTGTTTTTTAAGTTTTTAAGGCAATGTCTAATGAACACCATAATGCTATAGTGGAACCTGGTGTGTTGATCTATAATGTGACATATGGAATAAATGGAGGATAGATGAGCATGAGTTAGTTTAGTGTTAGTGAACTGGTAATATATATTGAATAGGTATATGTTTGGTTTGGTTTTTTTATGGGGGGGCTGTAAGATCGAAACGAGGGTTTACCATATACTAGAAAAGTGATCTATCACTGGAGTGCATCCCCAGCCCTTTTACATGCTTTGAGACAGAGTCTCAGTTAGTTGCTGGGCTAGCCTTGAACTCTCCCTAGAATCCAGATGGAGATTGTTATCTTCCTGCTTCCACCCTCTAAGTAGGAGCTGGGGTTAGGTTTGTAGCTCCCTGCCTGACAGAATGGAGCTCCCTGTCTCTGTTTTTGTTGAGACAAAACCCAGGCTGGCCTTGAACACCTGATCCACCTCCACCTCCCAAACGCTGGGATAACAGGCTGGGCACAAGAAATCTGATTCAGCCTCCCAAGTGCTAGGATTATAGGCATGAGCTACCATCCTGACAAGCCATCTTAACATGGCACCCACTCTTAGCCACAGCTGTGACCATTAACCATTAACAGAGGTGAACGGAACCCTGTTCCAGGGAAAGCACAGCCAGGTCCTTTGGAGCCTCCAGTCATATTTCCACCAGCTGGTCAAATACCTAACCTTTGAAAATCTATCCATTTATTTCTTTGAGACAAGGTCATAGCCCACTGCCCTTGAACTCACAGTGATTCTCCTGTTTCAGGATCTCCAGAGTACGTTTTGGTTTTGTACACAGAGTCTCATGCAGCCCAGGCTGGCCTCAAACTCACCTTGTAACTGAGGGCGCCTTTGAACTCCCGATCCTCTGGCCTCCACCTCCTAAGTGCTGGATCGCAGAAGCGTGCCTGGCTACCCACATCTTCTGGCATATATCCCCAGCCCCACACCCAGTTACTTGCTCCCTGTGCTGATCTTTGTCCATGGATGAGGGGCCTACAGCATGGCACTCTCCAATTGTATATAAAAGTTACTCAGTTCAACGAAAATGTTAACTCCTTGAGGGTAAGGCTTTGTCAATATCACCCAGGACACAAAGCTGGAGGCCAGTGCTTCACACACACACACAGTTTTCAACTCCAGACTCTAGCAACATGATCATGAATTTAAGGCAACACCTAGTAGCCCTGTGTAGCCCAGGACCACATACAGCTATTGAGTTCTGAAATACAGAAATTAAGCAGGTCTTAAAGGTCTGTGAGCTCTGTCTTAAAGGTCTGTGAGCTCTGCTCTGCGCCAATTTTGAAGACTTGGTGCACAAATGTCTGTAGCTGCTAGGGTTACAGAGTGGTGGAAGGCGGCTTCCCTAACTTGTTCGGGGTGTCGGGTGCTTCCATCCTCACAGCACCACCGTGAAAGGGCTATGCACACTGATGTGGTCCTGTGTCCCCCACCACCACGACTGGCCCCCTCCCCCCCAGTTGTGGAGACTGAGCCCGGGCCCTCGGGCATGTCAGGGAGCATTCTTCCTTGGAGCCATACTGCCAGTCCCCAAGTTAATTATTTTGTTATAGTGACTCCCTATTGAATTTATACTACTGTGAATATTCTGGGTTAAACAAAACACATTACGATTAATTTCCCCTATGTCTTTTGTAACCTTTAATGTAGCAACTAGGGAGTCTTTAAATTGTTTTTGTGGCTTAGTAATATTTCTCTGAGTCACTCCTGGTTGTAACAACACTAGGGAAGGCCACCCGGCAACACAACCCGCCGGCCAGGCTCCCCTAGACAAAACCTCCAGCTCACACCACACAGCTGTGAAGTCTCAGTTGTCAAATTGGCTACATCTGGAATTAACTAAACCCTAAGTGTCTGGGCACACCTGTGAGGGTTTTTTCCTAAGTGAATTTATGTGAAGTGGGAAGACCCACCTTTAATCTGGGCCACACCTTCTGGTGGCAACCTACATAGAGGTCATGGCAGAAGGAAGCTTGCTGTCTTTGCTTGCTTGCTCTCACTCTCCCTAGCAAGTCCATTCCTTCAATGGCATTACAGCCTACTTCTTCAGGATTTCAGCTTATGCTGAAGACCATCTGAGACATCCAGCTTTGTGAACTGAACAACTCCTGGATTCCCGAACCTTCCATTGGCAGACAGCCATTGTTGGACGAGCTGGACTACAGACTTTAAGCCATTCTAAGAAACCCCCTTTCTACACAGAAAGAGATTCAGTCTATAAGCTCTGCTCCTCTAGAGAAGGTTAATACACCACGGCTCCAAATGGGCCCCAGAAGCCTAGCAGGAAACACCAGTCCAGTGCCTTCCGGTGACACAACAAATCTGTGGAATTCGGAAAGCAGGGCAAAAAAAAAGAGTTTAACAAATGAACCACCCTAACCCCTAGGCAGGTGCCATGAAGACTGAGTTATGGGGCTATGAGAATATGTCGTTGGTTACCCAGACTGATGACCAACAGTAGTTAAGCAAGCAGAAAGGACAGACAAACCGGGCCTAATTATCTCTCTTGGAAACCCGAACAGAAAGCCAGGCCACTCCCCTTTTCATCTCTAGCTTTCTGCCTCAATGGTCCCTGATTACTTTTCTTTCCCTTTCTTCCCTCTCTCCTTCCTTCCTGCCATGAGACAGGGTCATGTGCCTCAAGGCTGCTTGTGACTATGTGACCTTCAACCCCTGACCATCCAGCCTCTGCCTTGCAGATGCTGGGGTTGCAGAATGCACGGCATGCCTGTGGCCAGCTGTTCCTGATTCCCACTCGCCCCTGGCCTCACAACTCAGTCAGTAGAATGTTTATTAGCACGCATAGGCCCCTGGGCTTTATTCCAACACTGCAAACATAAACAAGCCAAAATTTTTGCTCAAAACAAAAAACAAGTTCTTTCCAACTTGTCTACGTACATTTGGGATACGGAAGAGAAAGTTTGGAGTAGCTGGGTATAGTGGTGCAGGCCTGTAACACCAGTACCTAGAGTTAAACCCCGAGTTCAGAGCCACCCTCCACTACATACTGAATTTTGAAGGCAGCCAAGTCTACATGAGAATGTTTAAAACAAACACACACACACACACACACACACACACACACACACACACACACAGTTCAATGAGCAACTCATGGCTTTCATAGCCAACTGTTCAGCTCTGGGCTGTTGTGGCAGGACCAAATGAAATCTCTGGGGAAACCTTTGGTTTGTGTTAATGCCCTCTAAAACTGGTAGGGATTTGTTGTTTGTTTGTTTAACGCATTCCAAATCTGAGATTCTGGGAGTTTTCAGTTGCCTAACTTCACAAACAGTTCTCCAATTCCTTACTTAGGTCAGGATGGAAGTTGGTCACAGATAAGTCTTCACACAGCCTGGAGCAACTTTAGTGCACACTGGCACATGCGGATTTGTGATATCCAAGGCTACACGCTATCAGAAAGCAGGCTGCCTAAGAGCTCCAGCAAGTATTTTCATATCCCCCACACCCTCACTCTGAGGGACGTGGTGTCCTCTGCTTTCTCCTCAGGCCCCTTTCCCGGGTCTTGCTCTTTCTACTGTAGAAATAGGTCCTGGTAAGAGCTCTCAGCAGTCTCTCAGCCCTGACAGTCACTCACAGGGGTTGTTCCCTTCGCCTAGTAACCCCAACCACTACTAGAAATTGCTAGCTCCGAGGAACCCCAACTTGTTTACAGGAAGATTGGGACATTCTCAAATTCCAATCAAGATCTTATCTCTCAAGATTTTGCCCAGCAGGAAAGCCCTTCCCAGTGCAGACAGCTTTTTGTTACCATTCTACACAAGCAGATAATTAATGAGCAGGGAAGTGGGAAGAGGGGTGAGTTATTAGGATGGGAAAGTAAAATGTCTGGCTCACGTCTGAGGAAACCTTAACAGTTCCAAGCATGAATGGAAGAAGCCATCCTAAATAAAAAATACTGAAGAGATGTAAACTCATTCATTCTACCCATTAGAGAATTCAGCTAAATGGCGAGTCTTTTTGCCTTTCCACAGACATAGGGATATTTGGGGCATAAGCATTATTTAATACTCTGCTCAGCCCTTTATTTTGGCCCCGGTGGAGCCTCCGTAATGAAAAACACCACATGAAATTGGATCCACATGCATCCGCCCACAGCCTGGACTCTGCTGTGTTTTACTGTCAGACACATGCTGTTGCTCAGCGTCCAAGCGGGTGTCTCCTGGAGTCACCCTCCAGCTATTCAAACAAAATCAACCAGCCCGTGTCAAAGGTGACTGACACTATTTCACCAGAGAACAGCACCCCACACCCTGTACCTCAAGTTCAGTCTCCCGTCTGTTGATATCATCCGTGGATTGATTCAACTTCTCCAGTTCTCCCTAGTGAAAAGAGAGAGAACGATTCTGAAGGGCAGGCCTTTTGTCTCTAGTGAGACTTAGTCCTATAATGAAAAATAATCATCCCTGAAAGACCGAAGTCAGTTCATCCTTAAAGAAACAGTTGAGGCTTGGCTAAAAGACAAAGCGTCTGGCATCTCTAAAACCTTTTGTCGACAGTGTCCTTTTGGACAACGTTTTTTAAGGTCCTATGGATTTATCTTTCCCTGAAATGTCAGTCCCCACCCCCGCCCCACCCCAGGTGAACTCACCTGTTACAAACAGTAACTTAACCCAGTCAAAACAGCACCCTCTGTTTTAGAGAAGAACTTTTCGAGGAAATCAGTTCAGGAAAACAAGGCCAAGCCAAATTACAAAGCCAGTGCAGTCAGGCCAAAGACAGACTTTTAGCATCAACTCATCAGTGGATATTTCCCTATAGAGAGATGAAGGTTTTCCCCCTAACTTTGAACTATTCACCCTGTCCAATAGGGGTGTTGTTGGTTAACTAGCTTTAATCCTACTTTTTTTTTTTTTTTTTTTTTTAGGTTTTTCGAGACAGGGTTTCTCTGTGTATCCTTGACTGTCCTGGATTCACTTTGTGGACCAGGCTGGCCTTGAACTCACAGAGATCCGCCTGCCTCTGCCTCCAGAGTGCTGGGATTAAAGGCGTGCGCCACCACGCCTGGCTTAATCCTACTCTTTTAAACATTGGCAATCTGACATTTTGTAAGAAGTAGCCAGCATGAAATTAACTCATCTTTACACTGTGAATAAAGGGTCTTGCTAACAAAATTCCACGCCCAAACCACAAGATTTCATAGTCCAAACCCATGGTCTGAATTAACAGAATGGCTAATGAGAAGGTTTTCTCACTCATCTTTAGCGTGTTAATTTGCCAGAACAATTAATTTAAACCGTAACCAGTGAATAAAAAGCAAGTTATTTGGCTTTGGTTTTTAATTTGTGCACTTAAAACCAATTACAGATCCAGAAATTGCAAAGTATGCTTAATAGCAATTAAAAAAAAGAGTTATGGAAAGGGTACAAAAACGGATCATGGAAAGGAATTTGCTGTGGTTTGTGCTTAGGAGGGTGAAGGGGTTAAGCTGTCACTCTTGGATCTCGCTTGGAAATTGTTTTTTAACCGTCTCTCCTGGAAATGGAAGCACAGAAAGCCAGGCTTGGCTTTCTGTGCTTTCTCTGCCTTCACGCGTCAGCTTTGCGCATCAGCTATCCCTGCTTGGTGTTCACGCCGACCTCACTAGGAAAAAAGCAGGGTCTTAAACAGTTTCAGGCCGAGTGCAACACCCTGCCAACCGTAGCAACGACGCCCTCCGTACGCGTTCAATGACCCGACAGAGGAAGGCGGCCGAGGCCAGGCACCTCCGCCAGGTGAGGGGTCGCGGGGCGCCCCGCATCGGTGCAGCCCACGTCGCAGGGGCAGGCGACAACCACCTGGCCCCGCTCGCCCACCACGGTGTCTGCGTCCACGCTGCCGGGGTAACGCTGCTCAAGAGCCCGGGGGCTGTGCAGCAGTACTCCGGGCGCCGAGAGCCCCGCGTCAAGGTACCCCGACTGAGCTTGGGGCCCCGCCCCCTTTTTCCTTTGTTGCAATCCGCCTGAACCGCTGGCCGCGTTGCAGGGACCCTCGGGTTGGGCCGAGGGGCTGCAGGGATCCTCGCAATCATTAGGCCGCGTCCACGCGGGCATCGCAGTCTCCCGCGGGGAGACTGTGAAATGGGGTGTCCCAACCCTCGGTGCAGCTCCTGGACTTAAGCAGCCTCCACCCCGGGGCCGCGAACACGCGGGGCTGCAAGGCGTGTGTCCGCGTGGACGACGAGTTCCGCGGCAGCCCTGGTGGGGTGGGGCTGGGGGCTCCTCTCTCGCGTCCTACCTGGATCCGGGGGTCCACCTCTTCCTCCTCCTCCAGGCCCTGCTCCATCCTCTCTTCCTCCTCCTCCTCCTCCTCCTTTTCCTCCGCCTCCCGGGCGGGCGGCGGAAGCTCAGCCGGCTCCTCAGAGCGGCTCCGCTTCAGCGCCGTGTCCATGCAGGCAGCCGAACGCTCCGCTGCGGGATCACAGAGCGCGCGGAGGGCCGCCTCGCCACAGCCGGGTGGGTCTGGGCGCGCAGCGCTGCCACCCGGGTGCGCCGCCCGCGGGTGCCGAGCGGCGGAGGAAGTGGGCGCGCCCGCCCCCTGTCTGCAGCGGCCCGCAGCGCACCGCTCCCGCTTCGCCCAGGCCAGCCTGCCTGTTGTCACCCGACGCTCTGTCACAAAAAAAAAAAAAAAAACAAACAAAAAAAAAAAAAAAAAAAAAACGAGCCCTGGACTGGAGTCCCTGCGGTGACCACTAGGAGAGGCGCCGCCCAGTGGCTCATCAGCCCGCGCGTGGGCCGCCTGCCTGAGGCTAGCTTCCTCCTGCCTGCCTCTGGTGAAGCCAATCAAGGCACGGAAGGGAAAGTCCAGGTGATTTCCATTCTCTGAAGCTACCCTTGGAAGCCGGGGTAGGATTGTTTCTGGGGTCAGCCTTGGGAATCGCATCTACTTGGTTTCCCAGAAAAGGGAACTCTGCAGTAATCTGTAGAGTCTGCAATAGCTAGTAGCCTCCAGCCACCGAGTGGCGTCCAAACCCTGGAGTCCGCTGGGCGGGCAGAACTCAGCCAGCAAAGTCATGCTTTCTTTAGGGCTTACCTGGATATCCAGGAAATACAGAAAGCCCGAGGAGCTGGGGGATCTCATGGATTGGGGTGGCTTTTTAAAGAGATTGCACTGCCTGCTCATGGGTACACTTGCCCAGTGTAGGAACCATTGTGGTTTTCCTGCCTGACATTACTAAGCAAGGAACAAGAGCTTGCCTAGCAAACTGGCATCACAAAAGGGCTAACAATACAAGGGCTTCTCTGTGCGGTTACAGGTGCCAGGGCCACTGTGGGGTCAGGGACTACCTGGTCAGATACCCTTAGCAAAGTGGACACTCTGTAGAGGGAAGCTGTGGCCCATCACATGGAGTTTGGAGAACAGCTTTGCTTGAGGAAGGAGTTCTCAGGAGCCTGTGATCCAAGCTACCTTAGAGAAGTTGCTGCTGGTGTGTTTTTTTCCAAAGCATAACAAAAGGGTTACTCTTGAGCAAGGTCCCACTTGTGACTGATGGAGACTGTGCAGGTGTGTGCCCTAAGTTTATTTCTGAAGAGATCACACCTGTTCGTTCCTGGTACCTTGCTGGCAATTCTGGGACAGATGATTTGAAGTTCTTTGCTAAAGATATAGTGGCTTTTGCTTTCTGATAATAAGGCTGGAACAAGATGGCCATTAAGGGTCAGACCTGTAGGTAGTCTCTACTCAGGGTCTCACTGGTTAAATTGGGTTTTGACCAGGTTGTGTTCCTTCTGCAGGCTGTGGGGAAGAATGACTTCCACATTCATTCAGTGTTGGCTAAACAGCTCTGAGGACCAGTCTCCTTGTGATAAGCTAGGGACTGACTGCCCTCTTTGTCATGTGATGGGTCTTCTTCAAAACCAGCACCAGAGAATCTCACTTGTATCACACCTGTCCCATGCTTCAGTCTGTCCTTCTAGAAGAGCTTGATTCTTTTCCCCTTCTAACACCCATAGCCCAAGCTGGTGTCAAGCTCATTATGTAGCAGGGACTAGCCTTGAACTATTGATTTTCCTATGTCTAACTCCCATGTGCTGATGACATTTTTAATCGAGTACTCTTTCTATAGCCCAGGCTGGTTGGGAACTCACTATATAGTCACACTGGACTCAGTATTTTGGTTTTTTTGTTGTTGTTGTTTTCAAGACAGGGTTTCTCTGTGTAACAGCTCTGGCTGACCTGAACTCACTTTGTAGACCAGGCTGGCCTTGAACTCACAGAGATCCACCTGCCTCTGCCTCCCGAGTGCTGGGATTAAAGGCGTGTGCCACCACCGCCCGGCTTGTTTTTATTTTTTGAGACAAGATTTCTCTGTGTAGACCTAGCTGTCCTGGAACTCACTGTAGACCCAGGCTAACCTCCAACTCAGAGATCTGCCTGCTTCTGCCTCTCGAGTGCTGGAATTAAAGATGCACATCACCACTGGGCTCTCTCTCATTCTTAACTTCATTACCACATTCACAGAATTACAAACCCTTTATGTTGCAAGTTCTCAGACTTATTCTGGAGGTAACCCCACCAGGCAACAGGAAACAGTTTGCTAACCACTCCCTATATTGAGGAAGGACTCTCATTGAGGGCTGCTGTGTCAGAGTACAACGGCTTCTAAATAGCAGAGTTGCCCACCTCTGATTCTAGAGGCTGGAAGTCACAGGACAGGACACCAGCAAAGCCAGGTTCTGATAGGGCCCTCCTAGTCTTGTAGACTTTCAAATGCTCAACAAACTTTTATGTGTCAGAAAGCAAACCTTAGAAAATCTTTGAGGCCTCTTTTTGTAAGGATATTAATCCCATTTGCTCGGACCTCCACCCTCCTGGCCTTACCTCCTGAGACCATCTTTTTTTTTTTTTTTTTGGTTTTTCGAGACAGGGTTTCCCTGTATAACAGCACTGGCTGTCCTGGACTCGCTTTGTAGACCAGGCTAGCCTCAAACTCACAGAGATCCACCTGCCTCTACCTCCCAAGTGCTGGGATTAAAGGTGTGCGCCACCACCGCCCGGCGAGACCATCTATTAAGGGTTAAGATTTCAGCACAGGAGTTTTCAGGGACCCAAAAACCTCCAGTCCACAACCTGGGGTAAGCCCGAGAAGATCACAAGTTCTAGACCAGCCTGAGCTACACAGTCAGAACTCAAAACAACAGCAGAGGCTTACCCCTACCCCTGCACCCTGTAGGCAGGTATACTTCTGGCTGGGATCTTGTTGGCCATTTTAAACACTTACAGCTTAACTTTACAGTTTGAAATGCCCAGAGGCTGGTTAGATAGTGTGCCGTGATGATCCTTTCCTGGATCTGCATTTTGTCAGTTCTGGGAGGCACCTTCTGCCTGATCATGATGTGTAATTCAAGGGGGAAACAGCTTTCTAATAATGCTTTGTCTGTGATATGTTTTGTTTGTTTGGTTGGTTTTTCGAGACAGGGTTTCTCTGTGTAACAGCCCTGGCTGTCCTGGGCTTTGTAGACCAGGCTGGCCTCGAACTGTCAGAGATCCACCTGCCTCTGCCTCCCGAGTGCTGGGATTAATGGCGTGCACCACCACGCCCGGCTTTGTGATATGTTTTTAAGGATAACAATCCTCCTTGCCAGGCTTTCAGTGGCCCTGAGAGGTATGTGGATTGTCTGTGTCAAAGCAGCACACTGCTCGACAGGGCTCACATCACCTGCCTCACCTGTGGGCAAAGGTGCTATCATGCTTTGGATGTGAAGTATCCTGGGCAGCTCAAAGCCAGGTCCTGGTACAAGCAGTGTTCCAAGGTGGGGCTCTGGAGAAATGATCCAATCATGCAAGTTCTGCCTCCACCAGTGGACTTATCCATAGATGAACCCAGAACCTGGCTAGATTGTTGGGAGGTAGTGTGGCTGTGGAAGTTGGAGGCTGGTTGGAGGAAGGGGAATCACTGGAGGAGTGTAGCCTGCTCTCAGTCCTTCCTCTTCCTCGTCTCTGCTTCCCAGCTACCATGAGGTGAGCAGCCTCCACCACAAGCTCCTGCAACTGTTGATGGTCAAGGCTTGCCTCAGGCCCAAGGTAACAGAGCCAGCCAAACACAAACTAAAACTAGGAGCTAAAGAAAATCTTCTCTTAAGTTATTTCTCTCGCGTAATTGTCACAGTGATGGTTAGGGGTTGGAGAGACGGCACTTGGTGATCTTGTAGGACAGAGGTTCTCCACCTTCCTAATGCTGTGACTCTTTGATGCAGTCCCTCATGTCATGGTGACCCCAACCATAATGTTACTTTGTTGCTACTTCATTGCTGTAATTCTGCTGCTAATATCTGATATGAAGGATATCTGATATGCAACCCCTAAAGGGGTCTCAACCCACAGGTTGAAAACCAATGTTCCAGGTTCAATTCCCAGAATTATATGGCAGCTAATAACTTGTCTGTGGCTCCAGTTCCAGGGGATCTTGATGCTTTCTTCTAGTCTCTGTAGGCACCAGGCACACACATGGTACAAACATGCATGAAGACAAAATACCTATACGTTTTTAAAAAGTTTGATAACACAGGTGGGATGCCTTAGCCAAAATCTTGAGAAATTCTTAGCTTAAAGATTGTACTGGTGTTTATTTTTATTACCCCGTGGTTTAACTCCAAACAGTGGGAGAACTATCTTACCTGTGTTTGTAATCTGCCTTACTCACTTCCTCAAGATGCAAATCTTTCTAGGTCTTTGTGCTTCCCAGTTAACCTTTTAAAACAGTTGGGAAGAAATTTGGGAGGGAGGACAGCAAAGATGTCCACCAGGCCAAGCTAGTGCTGGAATACTCCTTTCAGGTCAAGAGACCTGTCAGGACCTGCATGGGATGAAGTCTGAGGTCTTCTGAGATCCCCGCCACCACCTCGGCAGCTTTGTCACTTTGTTGTGCATAGCATATGTCATTCAAGTCTGATGTGCGGGGCGATCCAGCAGAGCTCCAACAAGAGAGATCATCTCTGTTTGGTCCTCCCCTCAGAGAGCTGAACTTGAGGGTATTGCTAGTTTTATACCCACTTGGAGGGGCCCAGGATGAAGTGCCTAAATGCTGTGGGCGTTACATTTCCAGAACAGCCTGGAATGAGAAGTCAAGCAAGGGGACTGCAGCTAACTGGGCACGGTGGCCACCTGTAGTCACTGTCCTTGGGAAGTAGAGGCAAGAAGATCAGGAGTTCAAGGCCAGCCTGAGCTACATGAAATCCTGTCATATACATAAAACCCCCATAGACACCACACTGTAGGCCTAAAGTTATTGTATAATTCAAATGCTAATTTCTGTACCCCTCATATCTGGTTTCACTCTTTATTCTGAAGAGCTCATTTCTCAATGCTATATAAACACTGCTCCTCAATTGTCCCTTGATATGCAAATAAAGCAGTTTACAGCCAATCACTGAGCAGGGGAGAGAATAGGGAGGGACTTCCTGCCCTCGAGGGGAGGAGGAGTTAAGGAGAGGAAGTAGGGGTATTCAAGGAGGCAGAGGCAAGAAAGATGAGATGTGCAGCTGAAGCAGGAGCTACAAAGTACAAGTATTTCTAAGATTTATGCTGGGCGGCAGCCAGATTAGCATAGTGGGTTAAGAATAGGGTAGTAACTGCTCAGATTTTGTGTTGTGAAGCATGGTTAGCAAATAATATAAAGAGGGCTGGAGAGATGGCTCAGCCGTTAAAGGCTAGGCTCACAACCAGATATAAAGAGTCTCAATTATTTAGATGATAGCTGGGTAAAAAGTAAAACAGTGAAAATAACACAATCATATAAACTTTGAGCTATACCACACAGGACAGCAACCCAATAGGTGTGATGTTGCATACTCATATTCCCAGCACTTAGAGGTTGAGGCAAGAGGGATGGTAAGTGCACCTTCAGTTTGACATATAGAGCAGTCATTTTTTGTTTTGTTTTATTTTGTTGATTTTAATCAAATTAAAACTTGTAATCCTAGCATGTGGACAGTGGAGACATGAGATCATGAATTCAATACTAGCCTCAGACTGATTTCAGGTCAGGCCGGGCCACATGAGTCTCAAAAACAGAAATAAAATAAGACTGCAAGTAGCCATCTTTAAAACAGCAACAGAAGCCACAATAAACAAATCAACTGTCAAAGATAATTTTTTACGTTTTACATAATTTTTTCTGATCAATCATATAAGCATACATGGAAACTGTCAGTTCAGGTTCCATTTTTCAAAGCATAAGAATAAATGATAAAATTTGAGGAAAGTATTTGAGTCCTGTGCAATTCTCCCAGTGTCTCTCTTCCTCTTGTTCTAATGTCGTCTCACTCTCACTAGCAATGCCCTCCTGGCCTGTGGTCTTTGTCTTCTGGATTTTCTTCTTGTCACAGCTGCCATCCCTGCATGGGTCTGACTGCAGACAGACCCGCTCTCCTGCAGCCCACTGGTGTTGCAGCATTGCTGACATCACTGTGCCATCCGCTTCCGCTCGCGAATCATTTGCATTGCATTGTGCCGTGGTAGCCTGACAATGACAGAATGAGCAATGGACAAAGACTGGCCCCAATGGGGAGAGGTGCAGGGCTGGCTCTAAAAGAAAAGAATGTATAGTCAGTTTACCAGTGATTGAATTTTCCTCTTCAGGACTTTAGCAGTGGATCATGGAGTCCACCCCTGGCCACCACATCTATTCTCCTTTTTTCCCTCAAGGTCTCACTATGTAGTTCAGGCTGGACTTGAGCGCACAGCCATCTGCCCACCTCAGTCTCTCGAGTGCTGGAATTATAGGCATGTACCACAATTCTCAGCCATTCTTCCTTCTTTAAGTAGTTAACAAGATGGCATTTGTCTAGTATTTCATATGCAGGGGCCTTGTGACTTGACATGGCTGCCTATCTCCCCCCAAATTTACATATATGATCATTACATATTTTCATCTTTTGTGACTGGCAACAAAGCCCTGGAGAATGACAGAGGAGCTACAGCTTGAGACAAAGAAAGCCCAGGGGCTGGAGATGTACCTCAGTTGGTAAATACTTGCTTAGCATGCCCAGAATACAGGCTCTGTATTCAGCCCCTAGCAGCACATGAAGCTGGGCAAGGGGGTGCACACTCAGTCATAGCAACTGGATGGGGGTAGGAAGATCAGAAGTCCAAGGTCATCCTCAGCTATATATAGTTTGAGGCTAGGGTAGGATACTGGCATATACAACGGGACTATCTTTGAGACTGCCAGCAGATGGAATAATGACATGGAGACTTATATTTATTGTAAGCTTAGGTACTATTGCTGGGCATATTCTCAGCTATTCTAGCCTGACAGTACTGACCTGGCCCATGCCTCACCACAAGGCCTGTTACCTCTCCTCAGTACTTTAGTCTCAGCACTTGTTTCTTCCTCCGTGTCTAGCTGGTGAATCTTCTCGCCTCAGATTCCTTCCCAGAGTTCCTATCTGCCAGAAGTCCTATCTATCCTCTCGTGCCTTAGCTATTGGCCATTCAGCTCTTTATTAAACCAATGAAAAGGGAAGGCAGAGAGTGTTACAAAACATGATACAGGTGCTGAACAATCAGAATAAGAGAGCCAAAGTCTGGATAGCACTCAGCCATCTGGGGCACAGAATTAACAATCAAATATATAGAGACAGCCTTCACATGGTGTGCAGAAAGGTCAACAGGCTTATATAGAGGATGGAAAAGTAACAGTAGATTAACATAACTGAAAGTCCAAAGAAAGCCTGGTATGGTGATGCATACTTTTTTGGATTTTGCTTTTGAGAAACACATATGACTGTTTGTGTGTATGTCTGTGTACCAGAGGCCAGGAGAGAATCTCCTGGGAATGGAGTTACAGATGGCTGTGAGCCACCACGGAAGTGCTGGGAGTCGAACTCCTCTGGAAGAACAGCCAGTGTTCTTAACCACTGAAGCCGTCTCTCCAGCCTAGACACACATTTTTTTTTTTTTTTTAGGTTTTTCTTTTTTTTTTTTCAGTTTTTCGAGACAGGGTTTCTCTGTGTAACAGTTCTGGCTGTCCTGGACTCACTCTGTAGACCAGGCTGGCCTCGAACTCACAGAGATCCACCTGCCTCTGCCAAGTGCTGGGATTAAAGGTGTGTGCCACCACCGCCCGGCTTTTTTTAGGTTTTTCAAGACAGGGTTTCTCTGTGTATCCTTGACTGTCCTGGACTCACTCTATAGACCAGGCTGTCCTTGAACTCACAGAGATACGCCTGCCTCTGCCTCCAGAGTGCTAGGATTAAAGGCGTGAGCCACCACACCAGGCATTTACAGACAGCTGTGAACTGCCATGTGGGTGCTGGGATTTGAACCCGGGTCCTTTGGAAGAGCAGTCAGTGCTCTTAACCACTGAGCCATCTCTCCAGCCCCCTAGACACACATTTAATCCC
Source organism: Lophiomys imhausi (assembly GCA_907164525.1). Classification (NCBI taxonomy): domain Eukaryota; kingdom Metazoa; phylum Chordata; class Mammalia; order Rodentia; family Muridae; genus Lophiomys; species Lophiomys imhausi. The sequence goes on along the minus strand of CAJQZJ010014563.1, from coordinate 1,041,030 downwards.
AACACTAGGAGGCAGATGGATCTCTGTTCAAGGCCAGTATAGGCTACATATGGAGTTCCAGATCAGCTGTGGCTACCCTGTATCCAGTGTTGAGTAGCAACGATAAAGGCCATATGGCTCACAAAGCCTAAAATATGTCTGGCCCTTCCTAATCTTTGCCTAAATAATGGGCATGCTCTGTAATTCTTTTTTTTTTTTTTTTTTTGGTTTTTTCGAGACAGGGTTTCTCTGAATATCTCTGGTTGTCCTGGACTCGCTTTGTAGACCAGGCTGGCCTCGAACTCACAGAGATCCGCCTGCCTCTGCCTCCCAAGTGCTGGGATTAAAGGCGTGCGCCACCACCGCCCAGCAACGCTCTGTAATTCTTATTGAGGGGTCTGACTTGCCTTCTGAAAAATCCACTCTGGGAAAGGATCATAGATTGTGAGCCAGTCGGTGGGGTACAGCCATAATCCCGATGAGATTTGGCAGAGTGGAAAACAGGAAGAAGGAGTTAAAATTGGTATAACGAGTGAAGAGAAGGTGCCCTTAAGACTGTTGAATCACTGGGTATGGAGGTAGAAAAAAGAGGAATCAAGTATGGTGTCTAAGCTTTGGGCTTTAGCACCATGTGAAGGGTGGTTTCATTAACTGAGAAGAAACAGACCTGTGGGGAGGAGAAAAGACCAAGAGTTTGGTTGAATGTTGGGGTGTTTGTCAGTGATCATAGAGACAGTCAGAGAAGAAGATAGATACTTGAGTCTGGAGCACAAATACAATTCTGAGAATTGTCTGTAAGGACACGCACATTAGTCAGTCTTCTGTTGCTGCAACAAACTGAGACGGGAAGCAAGAGAGGCTGGGGAGAGGCCAGTCTTGTCCTTAGTAATGCATTCCTCAAAGACCTACCTTGTGTCTCACAGAACTACTTTAAGTCCTTCCTTAGGAAGCACCCATGACTTTCTATAAGCCCTGCCTCGTTTGTTGTTGCTGGTTTTTTCCATGGCTGTTCTGTGTAGCCTCGGATGTTCTAGAACTCTGTAGACCAGGGCCTGAATTCAGACATCCTCCTGCTGGGTGCTGGGATTAAAGGTATGTATCACCAATGCCCAGCTTGCTTGTCTCTTAAAGATCCTACAACCTTTTAAGGGTCCATGCTTCCCATATATGAACATGATGAAAAATCACGTCTAGATTATAGCAAGTTGTACATCAGGCCAGAGGTCTGCCTAGGACTTGAGAATACTAACTCCCACTAATGGTAGTGAAGCTGGTTCAAGGAATCCTGGCTCAGTGTGGTGATGCACGCCTCATACCCCAGCACTTGGGAGCAGAGGCAGAGGCAGGTGGATCTCGGAGTTCCTGGTCAGCCAGAGCTACACAGAGAAACCCTGTCTAAAATATATAAATCAGTGAAAGGTTTGAGCCAGGCATGGTGACACACAACTGTAATCTCAGTGCTTGGGAAGCTGAGGTAGGAGGATGGAGAGTTCAGATCAGCCTGGCTATACAGTAAGGCTCTGTCCCCCAAACATTAAAGTAGTAATCATGTTTATGGGCTGGGGACAGGTCAGTGGTAGAGCACTTGCCTAATATCCTCAAGGCAAGGAGTCTACCATGAAGTTCAATTCCTAACAAACAACACATACTTACAAACAAAATACACGAGAGAGAGAGAGAGAGAGAGAGAGAGAGAGAGAGAGAGAGAGAATGAGAATATTAAGCATAGGCACAAACTCTTGTTTGGTTTTTTTTCTAAGATGTCATCTGGCCTCAGATCTGAGCCTTGAAGCATTGTCACACTGCTTTTCAGTCGCAGGCTGACTCATTAGGTTTCCTGTCTTCCTGTGTCTATTAAAAAGCACATATGTCCTTGAAACAAGAATCATATTTCTGTCTTTGCCTGTGAACTAGTTTAGAATCCTAGTTCTGCTGCTTGCAAAGATGTACAACTCTGAGTCACTCACTAAGCCCCTGTGAGCCTTAGTTTCCTTATGTGGAAACTGAAGATTATAGAATCACTTCAAAATTGTGCATTGGAAACTATCTAGTTTGTGCAAAGGTGTGTGCAAACTCTGAGTATAATACATGGTAGTTTGAGCTGGGGACAGTAATCCTGTAATCCTAACATGAAGGAGGTAGAGTCAGGAAGAGCAGGAATTCAAGTGTACTGTACATTTGAGACTAACCTGGGCTATATAAGACTCCTATCTTGAAAGAAAGAAAGAAAAAAAAAGAAAGAGGAAGGAAGGAAAGGAAAGGAAGGATATGATACTTTAATGAAGTATAATGTCTATGGAAGCCAGAGGTATTGACACATGCCTATTATTCCAGAATATGGGAGGCTCAGGTCAGGGGATTTCTGTGAGTTTAAGGCCAATCTGGGCTGCAAATGAGGTGAATTCAAGCCCACCCACAGCAAAATATTATCTCAAAAAAAAAATCTAATTTCTAGCCGGGCGGTAGTGGTGCATGCCTTTAATCCCAGCCCTTGGGAGGCAGAGGCAGGCGGATCTTTGTGAGTTCGAGGCCAGCCTGGTCTACAAAGTGAGTCCAGGACAGCCAAGGCTACACAGAGAAACCTTGTCTCGAAAAAACAAAAAAATCAAATTTCAAGGTATGTTCTATGCAGATATGAAAAGGTCACAATGAAACTACTCTGTACAAATGGCAATTTAAAGATAAGAAGAGGGGCTCAGAGGTTAGAACATGGCTCTTTCAGAAGACCTAAGTTTGCTTTCCAGCACACATGTCATGTGGCTTATAACCTCCTGTAACTCCAGCTCTAGGGTATCTGACATGTCTTCTGGCCTACACAGGCACCTGTACACGTGTGGCATATACATGCACATAAATAAAATTAAAATAAAATATTTAGAAAGAAAAAATTTCATTTAAAAAGGAAAAATATTTTTTAAATTATCTTGAGCCAGGACTAGAGGTACATGCCTTTAATCTCAGCACTTGGGAGGCACAGGCAAGCAGATATCTTTTTGATTTCAGGGCCAGCCTGGTCTACATATTGAGTTCCAGGACAGCCAGGACTATGCAGAAAGACCCTGTCTTAAGAAGAAAAAAGAAGCCGGGCGTTGTGGCGCACACCTTTAATCCCAGCACTTGGGAGGCAGAGGCAGGCGGATCTCTGTGAGTTCGAGGCCAGCCTGGTCTATAAAGCAAGTCCAGGACAGCCAGGGCTGTTACACAGAGAAACCCTGTCTCGAAAAACCAAAAAAAAAAAGAAGAAAAAAGATTGGTGCAAATGGATCTCTGTGAGTTTGAAGCCAGCCTTGTCTACATAGTAAGTTCCAGGATAGCCAGGGCTACACATAAACTCAGAAAACAAACAAAAGCAACAGCAAAATCACCACTAAATTTTTTTTTCTGCTTTGGGGTTCCTTTAGATGACATCAGACTTTTTTTGCTTTTTGTGTTTTGAGACAGGTTCTCACTATGTAGCCCTGGAACTACTTAGACCGAGCTGTCCTAGAACATAGAGAGATCCACTTGCCTCTGCCTCTGAGTACTGGGATTAAAGATGTGTACCATCATGACCAGTGACATCAGAATTTTGAGCAGATGCTCTAAGGTGACAAGTCATCTGCAAATATCAATTGTCTCCCTTAAGTGGCACCATAAGGATACCCCACCTCTGCCCAGACTGACCTTCTCAGCTTCCCCCAGACTGATTTTCCTCACTCCTGTTAAGTTTTTCCACTTTGGAGAGACTTTTACCCTTGACCCCTCTGGCTTTGAGGACATCATGAGAACTGTTCTACTACGGAAATAGCTTCAGTCCTAGTTTGGACTGGTTTGAAGCTTGGCTTTGAATATTCCTGCGTCGCCTTAGACAACAGGGAGAAAGTGCTATCTCCGAACCTCCCTTTTCTCCTCCTACCTCACCCTCTCCTCCTACTCCTCTTTCCTCTCTCCTCTCCTCTTCTTCCTCCTCCTCCAAGTAGGGGTTCAATCCTGGGGCTTCACACATTCTCAGCAGGCACTCTCACTGAACTATAGCCCTATACTTAATTTTTTAACCTTTATTATAAAAAACATCACATACCAAAATTACCTAGAAGTCTATGCACCTCAGAAAACTTCTACACAGTTACAGTACCATTATCCATCTGTGGAGCTTCACATTGGATTTTATACTTTCCCTGTTGAATATACTTTTATGTACTTATTCAACACTGTCTCATTTAGGGTTTCTATTGCCATGAAGAGACACCATGATCAAAGCAACTCTTTTTTTTTTTTTTTTGGTTTTTTGAGACAGGGTTTCTCTGTGTAGCCCTGGCTGTCCAGGCTGGCCTTGAACTCACAGAGATCTGCCTGCCTCTATCTCCCGAGCGCTGGGATTAAAGGCGTGTGCCACCATGCCCGGCCACAGCAATTCTTATAAAGAAAAACATTTAACTGGGGCTGGCTTACAGTTTCAGAGGTTTAGTCCATTATCATCATGGTGGGAAGCATGGCAGTGTCCAGGCAGACACAGTGCTGGCGAGGCAGCTGAGATTTTTACATTTTCATCCGCAGGCAGCAGAAGGAGACTGTGGACCACACTGGGTGTAGCTTAACCATATGAGGCCTCAAAGCCCACCTCCACAGTGACACACTTCTTCCAACAAGGCCACACCTACTCCAACAAGGCCACACCTCCTAGGAGTGCCACGCCCTATTGGCCAACATTCAAACACATGGGAATTCCTATTCAAACTACCGCAACCACCAAAACCAAAAAATCGATGACAATTAGAACTAGAAAACAATTTCCTTTATATCCTGCCATAACTCATGTTCATCACCTTCATTCAGTCCTCTCCACCCCCTCATAGTTAGCCTTTCTCCTGTTCTCTTCACGTTATGCTGTATCCACATGTATACTTGTTTACAGATATGCATATATATTATTGGCAGGTTCTGAATATGCGGGAGCATAATGTTTTTTTCTGAGATTTTTTTTTTTTGGTTTTTCAAGACAGGGTTTCTCTGTGTAGCCCTGGCTGTCCTGGACTCCCTTTGTAGACCAGGCTGGCCTCAAACTCACAGAGATCCGCCTGCCTCTGCCTCCTGAGTGCTAGGATTAACAGCCTGAGATACCATGCCTGGCCCTGAGCTTCTTTTTAAGTCAAGGTTTTACCATAGAACCCACAGTTTGAGGCTGGTCTCAAACTCTCCTCCTCCTGAGTGTTGGATTTACAGCAGATCCTACCATGCCTGGCTGGAGTACCTTCTAAACACTACATCTTAAAGTTGACTATGTAGTTTGAGAACCAGAGGGGACCTTGTAAATGGGGAAAGACTCCAGGATGAAAAAGACAGATGTTCAAAGCAGATCCTAGAGACACCAGTGAGGCCTGAACCCAGGCTAGAAACTCAGAGAAAAAAAGAAAGCAGAATGCACTTGGGAAGGAGGAGGAAACCTGGGTGAAAGGCAGGCACCCAGGGAGAAGGCCAAGGTGAGAGCGTTCCTCTTCAGCATTCCAATGAGAGTCCTCTTCCCCTCAAAGGAGAATGTTTGTGCAAGAGTAGTAGAGATACCTGAGGAATCAACAATTACAGTCAAGACACCTGCACCCCAAAGCTATGACTAAGCCAGAAAAGGGAAGAGTAAAACAAAAGATCGCCATTCCCAGAGGAGAGTTTCCCAGAACAATCAACAATAACTGAGCAACCAATCACCTGCCTTCCCTCCTGCCCAGTTTATGAGGACTTCCCCGCCAGCCTCCCCCTCACTTTGTGGGTATAGGGAAAAGCTATATATAGCTGTGGTGTCAGGGAAGAAAAAACATTTTTTTCAGGTGTTATAGCCACAGGGCGAATACTTTTTAGAGTGAGGACAGGTCTGATTGTACCAGAGGCTGGCCTCCAACTCAGAGCAATCGCCTGTCTCAGTCTTCCAAGTACTAGAGTTGCAATGTGAGCCACCGAGCGTGAACACCATGCACAGCAGCTGACCAAGTTTTCTAAATGAATGGCATTTATCTTAGAGAACAGCTTTAGGTCCACAGCAACATTGAGTAGAGTTTAGAGTTCCCCTGTCCCTACCATGGCATGGCCTCCTCTACCTAAACTCAGTCTTGGTGGGTTTTGTTTGTTTGTTACTGTTATTTAGACACCTTGTCTCCATGTGTAGCTTAGGCTACCCTTCAATTTACTCTGTAATTCAGGCAAGCCTTGATGACAATCCTCCTGCCTTAGCCTTTCCCATGCTGAGATTACAAGCATATACTGCCATGCCACCAAACATGTCTTTTTGCTTGCTTCTCTTTTGTTTTTGTTTTTTTTTGGACGGGCGTGGTTATTGTTTTTTGCTCTGCAGAGAATCAGATCTCTCTTGGTATTAGACATTCTTTGGGTTTTATAGCTATAATCCCAGCACTTTGGATACTGAAGAATTGTCAAGAATTTAAAGCTGGTCTGAACTACATAGGAAAGAACAGGCTAGCCAGGGCTTATCTGAAAAACAAACAAGATGGGCACGGTAGCTCTACCGGCCAGTCTTATGCCAACTTGACACAATCTAGGCTTATTTGAAAAGAAGGAACCTCAACTTGGAAAATGTCTCCCTAAGATCCAGCTGTAGGGCTGGAGAGATGGCTCAGTGGTTAAGGGCACTGGCTAGGTCCTGAGTTCAATTCCCAGCAACTACATGGTGGCTCACAACCATTCATAATGTGATCTGATGCGCCCTTCTGGCTGCAGGTGTACATGCAGATAGAGCACTCATATACATAAAATAAATAAATAAATAAATCTTTTTAAAAAATCCAGCTGTAAAGCATTTTCTTAATTAGTAATTGATCAGGGAGGGCCCAACCCACTGTGGGTGGAGCCATTCCTGGTCTGGTGATAATGGGTTCTATAAGAAAGTGGCTGAGCAAGCCATGGGGAGCAAGCCAGTAGGCAGCACCCCTTCATGGCCCCTCCATCAGCTCCTGCCTCCAGGCTCCTGTCCTGCTTGAGTTCCTGTCCTGGCTTCCTTTGGTGATGGACTACAGTGACATGGAAGTGTAGGCCAAAGAAGCCCTTTCTTCTCCAACTTGCTTTTGGTCATGGTGTTTCATTGCAACAATAGAAACTCTTAAGACAGTGGCACATGCTTTTAATCTCAACACTTGGAAGGCAGAAGCAGGTGGATCTCTATGAGTTTAAGGCCAGTCTGGTCTACAGAGCAAGTTCCAGAGCAGCTAGGGTTACATAGTGAGACTCAGTGCCAAATAGTAAAGCCAAGACAAACCGATCTATGGATTCTGACAAATGTCTAATATTATTTCTTGCTGTTGTAATAAAAACCCTGACCAAAGCAACTCAGGTAAGAAAGGGCTTGAACCTTTTTAATTATTAAATATGTATTTATTAATAACTATATGCACTTATAACAAATATAAACACCTAACTACTAGCCCTGAGAATGACTACAACCCCTGTTACCTAACCACTAAACCTATTGATAACTATAACAACTGTTATCTAACAACTAATTCTAACCTTTTAGAAGGATACAGTCTCTGGGGCAGGTCCTCAGTCATCAGGAACACCTCAGGAGTAGATCCTTTAAGGCACTTAGTCAACAATCTTTCTTCATGAATATCTAAGACATTGTAGGTCCTTTAGGGTAAATTAGCTATAGCAGCTTCACCTTAAATGAGGCTTGAGGCTTTCTTCTCTCTGGAAAGCCTCAGCTGTCCATAAACCAACTTATTCAGTTTGTATTAGCAACTCTGCCGCTCTGCCTCAGTTTTTTAAGCTGGCCACAGTTCCGTTCAGGCCACTGTTTGGACTGGCAGAACCCCTCTAGGCAAAAGCTATGCCACAGGGTTTAGTCCTTGGCCTTTTGATGCTTTGCTGAGGCATTCTCTGCTCACCAGCTTCTTTCTGCCTCAGGGAGAGCTGGCCATAATTTTTCAGCTCTGTTGGAAATCAGTTTTTCAGTCCACTAGCATTTTTTCCATCAGATGATACAAACTGCTTCATCTCTAGCATCAGAACTCTCTAGCAGGGCGGGGAGGTGGGGGGGGTTGGGCTCCACCCTCTTGGTCCTTAAATGGGTCTCTCCTTGTATCACCTGAATTCAGCCTAATCTGGGCTCTGCCCACTTCGTAAGGCTATTAGGAACTGAAAGCAATGCCAGGCCATAAACCTTGTTTTTAGTCCATATGCTGATAGGCTAAATGGCCACAGCCAAGTTGATCTTCATGCCCTGATTAAAGGACTGTATCAGAAACCTCTAGATATTCACTAAATCTAACTTATATTAATCTAACTCTCCTTACAAGGGCTTATTTTAGCTCAAAATTCCAGGTTGCGGTCCATCATATCAGGGACATCAGGGTTGCAGGAACTTGAAGGAGCTAGTCATGCCACATCCACGGTCAGGAGCAGAGACAAGTAAATGCATGCAGGCTGTGTTCGACACAGTCCAGAGCCAAGCCCATGAAGGCATTACCACACTCAGGATGAGTCTCCTACATCAATCAGTGGAGTCAGGGTGACCTCCACGGACGCCTCATCAGCCGACCTGATGAGGCAGTCCCTCACCCTAGCCCATGAAGGCATCGCCACACTCAGGTTGAGTCTCCTCCATCAATCAGTGGAGTCAGGACGACCTCCACGGACGCCTCATCAGCCGACCTGATGAGGCAGTCCTTCACTGAAACTTTCAAGGTGATTCTGTGTTGTGTCGACTGACAATTAAAACTAATCCCAGCACTGTGGGGGGGGGGTGCAGAGGCAGGTGGATCTCTGTGAGTTCGAGGCCAGCCTGGTCTACAAAGTGAGTCCAGGACAGCCAGGGCTACACAGAGAAACCCTGTCTTGAAAAAACAAAAACAAACAAAAAAAAAAGAAAGAAAAAAATAAAGAAGAGATCAGACAAGCTGGACATGGGGAATGGCCAGTCTCAATAAAGCCAAACTGAAGAAACTCCAACACAAGGGAAGACATTCCCAACCACAGACCATTAAGCAGAAAAAGCAGAGTGAAATTCCCTAAAAGTCTAGTCTGGAGGATTCACTTCCACCCCCAATGCACATCCTATCATCTCCAAGACCCCATCATGATGGGGAGGAAGAGTCACCTACAAGGTTGGTGACAAGAGCCACAAACTGCACTGTGAAGCCGGGCACTCTGCCCAGTCCTGCGGGTCTCTGAAGCGGACCTCTCCCTAACAGCTTGCCAAATCTCCCTATTTGCCATGGAATCATATTAAAAATTTTTATGTGATTAATGAAAATAAAAGACATCCTGTGCCAAACAAAACAAAACAAAACCAGCCAAACCCGGAGAGCCGTTTTAATTTCACTAAGCCATGTGGTTACTAGCAGGTACCCTAGACAAAGCTGCACGCTCTCACTACTTGGTGGACTGGGGGGTGGCTTTGTGGGTAAAGTGTTAGCTGTGTAAGTGTGAGGTCCAAATCAGATTCTCCTGCAGTGGACAGCAGACTGGAACTCACTGGTAAAGCTATAGGAGAATGTTGAGCATAGTTCCCATGGCTCCATTATCTAAAGCTCAACCACTCAGATCCCACTCAATCAAAACAAACCCACCCAAGAGCCCAAGGCCTTCCCGAATGGTTCCTCTTGATCTGTTCTGCCAGCTACTCTTAGTAGCTTTGGTCCAATACTATAATAATCAGGTAGACCCATGGCAGTAGATCATCTCTCTCCTGTTCCTTCCCAAAGGTGGGATGTAGTTTCCTCACAAAAAGACAGAACCTTTAGTATTAACTAGTTCAAATCCTCACTTCCCAGTCCCAGCCTCCAAACAGCCTGGGAAGCTTCAAACTCCTGCCCCCTGAGCAGACCAGCACGACCGAATGGCTATGAGCTCAAAATGAAACTCACTGAGGGTTGAACACTGAAAAAACTCCATGGGACTGGGCAGACGGCCTGGTGGGTGAAGAGCTGGCTGTATAAGTGTGGGGATCTCAATCTGTGCCCTGTGCTGGGGGCTGCAGGCAGATCCTCAGAGCTTCCTGGCCAGCACTCTATGTTCATCGAGATACCCTTTCTCAAAAATAATGTGGAGAGCAACTAAGGAAGACACCCAATATAGACTTATGGTCTCTATGTAGGAGGACACATGCAAACATAGTATGTGTGCATAGAGAGATACAAAATAAATTTCTTAGAACAAAAAAAAAAAAAAAAGCCGGGCGGTGGTGGTGCACGCCTTTAATCCCAGCACTCGGGAGGCAGAGGCAGGCGGATCTCTGTGAGTTCGAGGCCAGCCTGGTCTACAAAGTGAGTCCAGGACAGCCAGAGATATACAGAGAAACCCTGTCTCGAAAAACAAAAACAAAAAAAAGAAAGAACAAAAAAAAGAAAGACAAGAAAAACAGACAAGACAGACAGACAAAACTAAGTTCCACAGGACTATGTGAAATTCACTTTTTAAAAATCAAGGATAGAGCCGGGCGGTGGTGGTGCACGCCTTTAATCCCACCACTTGGGAGGCAGAGGCAGGCGGATCTTTGTGAGTTCGAGGCCAGCCTGGTCTACAAAGCGAGTCCAGGACAGCCAGAGATATTCAGAGAAACCCTGTCTCGAAAAACCAAAAAAAAGAAAAAAAAATCAAGGATAGAAGGGCCGGCACAGTGGTTCGTGCCTTTAATCCCAGCCTGGTCTACACAGTGACCTCCAGTCATTTAGGGGTAAATAGTGAAACACCATCGCAAAACACAACAAAGCAGAAGGCAAAGATTAGGGAGGCTGAGGCAAGAAGGTTGCCTTGAGTTTGAGGTCAGATTAAAATACAGACCATGTGGTTTTCATGAAAAAGTCCAGAGGTAATTACATAAGTAAATAGAAGTGAGTGTTGGATTGTGTTCGACAAATGAATATTCCTTCTGCCACTGTCTTGTTTGTTTCTCTGTGTGTAGCCCTGGCTGTTCTGGAACTCACTTTGTAGACCAGGCTGGCCTTGAACTCACAGAGATCCACCTGCCTCTGCCTCCCAAGTGCTGGGTTGGATTAAAGACGTGCGTCACCATGCTCAGCCAGCACCCAGTTCTTTTCATTATGTTGTTTACAATCAGTCTCCTGAAGCCACTGATCTACTTTCTGTATCCGTTGTTTTGCCTTTTCTAGATATTTCATAGCAATGACATCATACCATATGCAGTCTTGTGTCTCTGACTTCTCTTACTCAGCTTGTAGATTTTAAAGTTCATCCTCCTCCACAGTGTTTTTCTTCTAGTTCTAGGAGGAGATTTTAAATAATTTCTTAGTAAATTTCTATGAGCCCAGAGAAGTTGCCAAGTTTCATGGAAAGCATTCTGGAAGGTATATTCCATACCGGGACTTAATTGTGAGTACACTATGTGAACTATCCTTTGTTTAAAAAGAAAGTTGACTGTACTGGCAACAAGACTACTTCTTTCCGCATTATGACCCTTCTGTTCATGTCTCCAAAGCTCCATAATTTGTATACTATGGTTCTCAGTGTGCAGCAAATTCGATATCTTGTATTCTCTGTCCTCTGCCATGGAGAGCTTTCTAACCAATGGTGATAAGCCACCTGTCTGGCATCTACTCAGTCACCTGGAAACTGAGCAGATCACAATTGCTTTTTATGGAATTTAACACCCCGACAGGCATTAGTGTATTAAAAGAGATGCACGCTCATGTGGCTCTACCTCACAGGGAACTCCATCTAGATGAGCCTACGAGCCCCAGTCCTTAGATTTTGAATTACAAGTCGTGATGTGTATTTGAATAATAGATGATGATGACCAACGAGAAACACCCCAGGAACTCAGTTTTTGTCACCAATGAGCAGGCACCAAAGCAGTAACAATCTTCTCACTGTTCATCCTCAAAGCTCCGAAAAGTCTCCCAGGAATAACACATGGGCTAGAAAAGCTGGCGGCTGCAATTTCTGAGCACACCCTTGAAGATAAAACCACACAGAAGCTGCTTAAGCTGCCCATGAAAATCACAGGCTTTGGCAAATGGGGGTGGAAAGCAGGAAACACAGATCCAGGCTGGGGTCAAACATCTGTCAGTCACATTCTTAAATCACAGTCAAAGCTAAACTGGTCTGTCTCTTTTGTCCACCCAGTCACCTTGACGATGGAACACAACTCTCTACTCACTGCCTTTCTCTCTGAGGCCCCTCAGTGACCAGGCCTCCTACAAAGCAGCACCTCCAAGGCCAAGGGATATGAGCTGGTGGCTAAGGCCCCTCCCTACCTCCTCACTCCAGTGAGACAGTAGAGCTGTGTTCTGTGCGTTCTCTCAGAGTCCCTAGCAAGACAGACCCAGCTGACCCCCACTTGCTCAAGTGTGTGACTGGAGCTCTCATGTGCCCCTTTGTCTTGTCTCATTCTTATTTCACTCCCTGAGTCCTTAAGTCATTTCCAGGATGCAGACACTATTTGGTTTAGAAAGGACTTATATCTTATAAAATCATCTAGCTGGGCATGTGGTAGCACAGTCCTGTAACCCTGGGAGGTGAAGGCAGGACAGTCAGGAATTCACAGCCACAGCTAGCACCGGCTCTATGAGACCCTGTCTTAAAACAAACAAAAAATCATAAAGATAGAAATGAACAATGAATTTAGTATCCCTAACCTGCCAATAACATAGCTCAGCCTAATAGATTGTAAATGTGCTCAAAACACAGCCCACAGGGTTAGGGTTAGGGTTAGGGTTAGGGTTTGTGGGACAAATTCTCCATCATGAGGGCTATTTTGTAATAAAGTATTGGGTACACTATGTAATTCATTAGTGTGAAGCAGGACACCTTTAAAGGCATTCTTTCCTGCCATTTAATAAATTGAGCCAATGTAAGTTTAAAAATAATCATGGAGCATTCGCCCCAAATATTTTGTATCAGGGTTCACTTTTGAGGAAGTCTGACCAAAACATCTACCAAAATTGTAGGTAAGTATACTTTTTTTTTTTTTTTTTTTGAGGCAGGATTTCTCTGTATATCAGCCCTGGCTGTCCTGGACTCACTTTGTAGACCAGGCTGTCCTCGAACTCACAGAGATCCACCTTCCTCTTCCTCCCGAGTGCTGGGATTAAAGGCGTTTGCCACAACGCCACAACACCCAACTGATAAGTATACTCTTAATTTTAAAATTACTTTTGTATGTGTATGTGTGTTTTGTCTGCATTTATGTCTGTGCACCACTTATGTGCCTGGTGCTATCAGAAGTTAGAAGAAGTCATTGGATCCCCTGGAACTGGAGTTATATATGGTTGTGAGCCACCACGTGGGTGCTGAGAACTGTGTCCTCTGCAAGAGCAGTCAATGCCCTTAACCACTGAGCTATCCCTCCAGTCCCTAAACACAGACTTTAAAGGGATTTAATTAATACTTTTTCCAGGTTTAGAAATTTCTGTATCTAAGGAATAGCTGAAGAACCTAGCATGAGAGGGTTACAAAAGTAGCTCCCTTCTCAAATAGTCTTTACCTGAAGTTATTCAGGCCTTAATTAATCCCAAAAGCACACCACGGTCCTGAGCCATTAGGGCAGATTGCTGGAGTAGGGTCTTACACTCACTGAATTATGGGAACAATCCCAGGAGGATTGCATTATTTTACAGGAAGCCTATTAGAGGCTGATGTCTCACTGATGTCAGAACTGGCCTAAGAAGAGTCAGGATGACAGACTGGGACACCCAGTTCCAAATGAAGGGCACCACACTGAGCACAGGAGCATTGCCTGGTGAACCATAGCTAAGTTTGGAAGTTAGCGTGTCTGGAGAAGAGGGAAGATAGTTTATAGAATGCCTTCACATGTTTGAAGGCTCTGCCAGGAATCCCTCTGCTGTCAGGTGAAGACTTCTAGAATATATGGAGTGTTTTCCAAGAAAAAAAAATGCTTTGTTTTGAAAGAAAGGGCCTCGTGTGTAGCCCAAATCAGTCTCAAAACCCTGATTCTCCTGGCTGTACCTCTTACGCACTAGGATCTCAGGCATGTGTCACCATACCAAACACAAAGGATTATGAAGAAAATGAATCATACTAAGATGCATTTATAGGCTGGGCGTGGTGGCGCATGCCTTTGATCCCAGCACTTGGGAGGCAGAGGCACGAAGATCTCTGTGAGTCTGAGGCCAACCTGGTCTCCAAAGTGAGTCCAGAATAGCCAGAGCTACATGGAGAAACTCTGTCTCAAAAAACAGACAAACAAACAAAAAGATGCATTTATGAAATGTTATCCAAGATTATGATGTAGCAACATATACATCCTCCCTGTGGGGTAATTAAATTTATAATGGACTCTGGAAATAAAGAAAATCACTGTCACTGGAGAGTGACAGGGATGAGCTGAGCTGTCCAAATGACTGGATGGTATCAGGACAGACATCTCTGGTGGCCCCAGAAATCTGACCTTGTCACAAGCCACCCTCCACCTTCATTAACTCTCCAAAGTGCAGGGTTAGCTGTGTTTTTCACCAATCCTAAACCTTTCAGTGGCCACCAAGCGCTGTCCTCTGTATGGAGTCTAGAGTCTCCAGGACGACATTTAAAGGCCCATGGGACTTTAACTGGCCTTACTAACCTCTGCCCAGTGCCTCTCATGCTTTGAAGGTGCCAGTCTCAGCAATTTCCTGGCTTCCCAGCATGCACCACAAACTGGCCCTGACTGCCTAGAAGAAGCCAACACCTCTGTGCAATACCCTGTCCTCATGGCTGAACTTCTTAGGGAATGAGACACCCGTCCATCCTCTGCATGCCTCTGTGCTGGCAGTCACACACTGACTATGATAGCTACTGTGGCCTTGTGTGACAGTCTACCATATGAATAAGGTAGGAATAGGACCCAGTAGAACATCAGGTCTAAGACAGAATTCAGTGAATGTTGGTTACAATTGATTTGAGACTGGGGACTGGCTAGTTCAACTGACACATTTGAGATAACCATCCTACAGGTCTTGGCAGAGCCCACCAAAGGTCCTGGGGTCTTTGCCAGCCTGGTAAATAAGTTTGCGCCCACTAAAGTTGAGGATGTGTTCACCTTAAGAGTTTATGTAATAATATACTGCTGTTGGGCTGGAGAGATGGCTCAGTGGTTAAGAACACCAACTGCTCTTCCAGAGGTCCTGAGTTCAATTCCCAGCAACCACATGGTGGCTCATAACCATCTATAATGAAAATTGGTGCCCTCTTCTGGCCTGTAGGCATACCTGCAGACAGAACACTGTATACATAATAAATAAATAAATCTTTAAAAAAATATATACTATTTGTTATCAAAGGAATGTTATTGTTGTGTTTTACTGTTGGTTTTTTTCTTACAAGTTTTTTGGTTGTTGTTTCTATTTTTAGTGTGAAGGATTGAACCAAGGCCTCAAGCACATAGATAAGTAGCAGTCTCTCTTGGTTTTTTGAGACAGGGTTTCTCTGTGTAGCCCTGGCTGTCCTGGCCTTGAACCCACAGAGATCCTGCCTGCCTCTGCCCTTGAGTGCTGGGATTAAAGGTGTGCACCACCACCAGGCATCAGTCCCTGTTTTTTAACGTTTTGTTGTAGGATAGGTTTTCCCTTAAGTGTCATGACCTTGGGCTCACTATGTATGTAGCCAGCCACTGAACTTGTGACCCTAATGTGTCTTTAATAGCTGGGATCACAGGTCTCAATGTAAAGGTCAGCTGTGACCAAGGCTTTTGAGGGGTTTTCTTTGTTTAGTACCAGGGACTGAGCCCAAGGCTTCTCACATATGAAGGAAAACTTCTATTACTGAGCCACACCCACAGTGCCCATGCGCCTTTATTTTTTTATTTTGAGACAGGATCTTGCTAATTTACACATACTGGCCTGAAACTTGGGACCCTCCTGCTTCTGTCCATTTTTGCTTATTGTTTGTTTGAAGACAGCATCTCACAATGTATCCCAGGCTGGCTTTGAACTCAAAGCAATCCTCCTGCCTCAGCCCCAAGTGCTAGGGTTACAAGCATGATGACTATACCTGGCAGTTTTGCATAATTTTTGAGAGAAATGGACACATCTAAAGACCCTACCCTCTTCCATCTGTGGCCTTTTCCACCCTCCGGCTTGCCAATACTTCGGTGGGAACAGGCCCAGGCTGAGATGCAGGGACCAGGATGCTCCCCTTGCTGACCCTGTGGTGAGAACACTCCTTGGCAGGAAGTCCCAGGAATTCCCTCCCCCAGCTCTCCCAGCCATCTGGACGATAAATACACAGTTCTGGCAGCACTCTGCCTCCCAGTCAAGTTCAGATAAGTAATCACACCCAAACCTATCTATTTTCTAGTCTTTTCCTGAAGTTCTCGGGGATGACTCATCAGTGACACCCAGCAGCTTTCTGGTTTTTTTCCTTGAGGACTCTGTCTTCATGACTCCGTTGTTGTTGTGGAGGTCCTCATCTAGAGATGACAGGTGGCTTTTCCATCACATCAGGACATACCTTTTCATCTTATTTGGCCAAGGGGGGGGGGTCTGGCATGTGGTTCCCTCTCTTCGGTTTAGTTTCATTAACACTTCTAATTTGAGCCACTTCTTTACAGTTTAACTATGATGGGCTGTGGAATCCATTTCTCTTTCCACCAGCCCTGGTTTTAATTTTTGATACAGGGTCTCAAGTTGCTCTGGCCTTGAGCTCACAGTAATTCTCCTGCCTCAACCATCTGAGTGCTGGAATGATAAGTATGTAGCTGAGGCTGGTCATGAGCTTATTTTTTTAAGGCAGGGTCTCTCTAGGTAGCCGTGGGTATCCTGGAACTCTCTATATAGACCAGGCTGGCCTTGAACTCACAGAGATCCATCTTCCTCTGCATCCCGAGTGCTGGGATTAAAGGCGTGCACCACTATGCCCCACAAAGAATTTTAAAATTTTTATTTTATGTATTTGGGTGTTTTGCCTTCATGTTTGTATATCACATGAATACAATGCCCTCAGAGATCAGGATAGGGTGTTAGATCCTCTGGAATTGGAATTACAGATAGTTGTCAACCATCATGTGGGTGCTGGGAATTGAACCTGGGTCCTCTGGAAGAGCAACAAGTATTCTTAACTGCCGAGCCATCTCTCTAGGCTGGTCATGAATTCTTGATCCTCCTGCATCTCTACTTTACAAATGCTGAAATTACAGATATGTACCACAGCCAGCGGTGGTGGGGCACGCCTTTAATCCCAGCACTTTGGATGCAGAGGCAGGTGGATCTCTGTGAGTTCAAGTCTAGCCTGGTCTACAAAATGAGTCCAGGATTGCCACGACTACACAGAGAAACCTTGTCTCAAAAAACAAAAACAAACTAACAAACAAACAAAAACCCAGATATGCACCACTACATGTTTTAAAATGAGTATTTAATTTAAAATTTGTTTTAATGAATGAATGAATTAAATTCATTGCATTGCTGGAAATTGAGCCCAAGGCCTTGCTGGGCAAGTGCCACACCACTCAGCCACATCCCTAGCTCCTGAGTGTGGAGTTTTGAGTTGAGCAAGGTGGACTTCAGTCCTAGCTCTGCTATACACCAGCTATATGTTATACCCGAAGGGAAACCTTTCCTCTCTCAATCTACTCATCCATTAAAAACAGCAGTGATCACGTCTGCCTTCTAGGATGCTGTGGGAAGACATCATGCGGTCAAATGTGTAGAAGAGCTTAGTGCCTCACACAGAAGACACTCAGTGTCTTTTTTGTGAATTCTTCACTCTCCTTGCAATAGAAAATGAATCTAGTTCTGTGGTCTACAAAGTGGAGCTGGTGCCCAATAAAGAGCCAGCCACCATGAAATCAGCAGATGGGCCCCCACTGAGGGTAACTCTCCAGCTCCTATCCATCAAAGAATGGAGTAGACAATAGATGGATGGATGGATGGATGAATGGATAAACAGGAGAGTGAACATATCTCTGCAAATTGTAGAGGATTTAGGGTGTTTAAGCTATATAAAGTCATCAAATAACTTATATGTGAAACTTAGTTCCAAAAATCTACCTAATCCTCATACTTCTGGTAATATATAAAAACAAGTTGAGAGGACTGGCCATGGTGTCACATACCTGTAAGCCCAGTTTGCTGGTGGTGGAGGCAATATGATGTTTCAGGTCAGTTTGGTCTATATAGCACATTCAAAGCCAGCTTAGGCTACATAGAGAGAACTTGTCTCAAAAAAATAGGTGATATAAATTCATAATATTGGAGCTGGTAATATGCAAAGGCGTGGCAGATGGTTTGAACTTGATGTCAGAGCAGGTGGGCTGGTGGGATGAACAGATTACATACAGGAGACAATTGCTGGGAATAATCATCAGTTAGCAGGGAAGGCGTGAAGAGGAATTGCCCTGTAATTACTACTGTTTCAGAAAAATATACCTAGGGTTTGGTTTCTGGCAAGTAAATGCTGTGTTTCTGGGTTGCAGTGACAGGTTCTGAGTGTAGGCTTTTGGGGATGGCCCCCATGATTAAGCACAGCCTTGCACGCCAGATGGCTCTCCATTGCCACTATCTCTAGCCTCCCTGCCGCCTGCCAGCTCAGCTCCTGCCTCTGTGGTTGGCCCATCATAGTCCATTCTCCCCACCGCAGCCACAGCAGACATCCTATTACCCAGTCAGATCTGATGGCCCTTCCTGATTAACACTTTCATGTCTATTTTAAACACACAAACTCGCTGGTGCCCACCAGCCCCACATGATAATCTGGCCCCCACCTACCTTTCTGCAGCCACACTGGACCAATAGCCTCCCCAGCCCTGCGCCCACCTCCCCATGGAGCCTTTGTCTTTGCTTTTCCCTCTGACTGGCAAGAGATGACTTGCTCTTCCTCGTATGGCTGGTTCTCCCTCTGTCTGGTTATTTTCCCAGAATCCCTTTCCCTGACTTGCTGAGCTAGAGAAGCTCTCTCTTTCCCTCTATCATCCCATCCCTCCATTTGTTTAAGACTATTTTGCCATTTTCCTTTTCTGGATGACATTTGGGGCTACTGACATCCATATTTCTCTGGTTCACTGCTTTGTCCCCAAACAGGCGCTGAATAATTATACTAGGTGAGCACATGGAGAATGGACAAGCTCACACAGCATTCTACCAACTTCTCACTGTGGGTTGCCTGACAGTGGGGACAATGCTCCTGAAAGGTGAGAACAGGGGGGTAGGACAGCTTCCAGACAGTATTGTTTTCCCTAGGGCATTAGACCACAGACAGTGGCTTGCACAACAGTCTGTTCCCAGAAGTTCTGTGGATATTTTGAAACCTCCCAACAGGCAAGGATCTAGGGTGTAGCTCATTGGTACAATCCTTGTCTGGCATGTACAAGGCCAAGTAGGTTCAATTCCCAGCATCATAAAAAAAATAATAATGGGTAAACCCCGAAGGAGCTGCTGAATCCACACTCCCAGAATCCCATTCCAAGCTCAGAGAATGAATTTGGTAATGATCTGTCCCTGACATGACTTGTTTGGGTACCTGTGCCCAGGGGTTCAGTTCCTTGGCATAAGGACTGGTGGTGTTCAGGAATGATTTGGCAGCAATGATATTAGACACTGGATAGCTAAATAAACTGGAACTTACTGGAAAGATGTGGGAGGCCCAGAGAAGGAGAGCCTGGCACAGTGAAGGTAGAAGTAAGGAACTGCAGGGTTGTGTGGGTGATCAGAGAGATAGGAAGGCAAGCCAAGAATGCTGGCAGGTAGGAAACCTACCCTTTGCCTCATTTTAGGTGGAACCCTGCCTTGCTGCTCTTCCTCTTAGGGTTGAGATAGGGCAAACTTGCCAGGATATCTGCCAACTAAGGGAAGCAGTGAACTCTCCCCTGGGCTCTCCTGCAGAAAGATGAAGAGGTGACAGCAGCCTGTTTGTCATTTGTCTGCAGTGGGCCTGGCTTGAATCTAGTCTTGACAGGACTGTGAGTGGAAAAGTGGCCCCAGCATGGCTGGCTGGTCCTGACTTGGTCACAAACATATGTGTTAGGGACTGTTGGGTCGGGGAGATAATTTGGTTCAATGATAAACTGGGCCAGCAGAGTGTTTGCAGCTGGCTCTCAGGGGCTTGAGGGAGAGCCCACTGTTTACCTCTCCAGAACCTTTCAAACTGGCTGAGGTCATACTGGTACTTGAACTCTGCCCTCAAGGGAGGGTTTACACCACAGAAATGGGCAAATGCCATATGTCAGGCCTACATATGGTTATTAAACCAGCACACGCACGCATACACACACACACACACACACACACACACAGACACTATCACTTGCATTTCCACAACACACTATTTCATTACTTTTTAATCACTACTAGATTATATCTTTAACCATGAGATTAATCTGTAGGATTTTTTTAGAACAAGATTTCCACTTATTTCTTTGTGGGAGGGGAGGTGCACACCGTGGCATACAGAAAGAGGGGATCTTCCAGGAGTAGGTTTTCTCCTCCCACCATGTGGATTCTCGGGATGGAACTCATGTTTACACACTGGGCTGACAATCCTTGTGAGGTTGTTTCTGTTTTTAATTGAGAGTAATACATTCTTTGCTTCCACCCCACTTCCACCCCCAAAAGAAACCATGCTGATGGAAGTCTTGCTATATAGTCTAGATTGGCCTCAAGGTGTCTGTTTAGCCAAAACTGGGCTCAAACTCCTGATCCTTCTAAGGTCCCAGCCTTCCAAGTGCAGACTATAGGCCTGCACCACCTTGCCTGGCTAGTGTCAGCTTTATTTTGCCTCCTCCCCACTATGTAGCTGGAAATAACCTCAAATTTCTAATCTTCCTGCCTCAACTTCCCAAGTGTGGACATTACAGGCATGTACTCTGCTCCTTAAAGCCTTCCTTATTTTAGCACATTTCACTGTTAGTCTCTCATTTTTCATCATCTAGGGAGAATTTTTAGTCAGCGTGTCACACTTAGCACTGGTTGGACTGGAATTTGTTAGGCAGTGCAGGCTGGTCTTGAACTTGCAGCTACCCCATGTTCTGTCTCCTGTGTGATAAGACTGCAAGCGTGGCCTGGCTTATTCGGGAAGTATTTTAAAGCACAGATCCCGGGCTATGCACTTAACTAAGAATAAGAATCTTTGAGGGCGCAACCCTAGTTTTAATTTTTTTTTTTTTGGTTTTTCGAGACAGGGTTTCTCTGTGTAACAGTCCTGGCTGTCCTGGACTCTAGTTTTAATTTTTTAAGCTTTATTTTTATGTGTGTGGGTGTTTTGCCTGCATGTACACCTGTGTACCACATTTGTTCAGTGCCATAAGAGGGCATCAGACCCCTGGAACTGGAGTTATAGAATAGATGGTTGTTAGCTACTTCTGCAGGTGCGGGGATTTGAACCTGAATCCTGTGGGAGAGCTGCCAGTGTTCTTAACCACGGAGCCCTCTCTCTAGTCACATCTAGCATACAGCCGTAGTTAAGAATCACTGGTGCATCCCAGAGCTTCTTAAGCATCAACATGCACAGGAATCACTTATGGGCTTGATAATATGCAGAGTCTAATTTAGTAGGTCTGGCTGGGTCTTGAGACTCTGCTTTTCCAACAAGCTCCCAGAGATGTCAGTGCTGCCAGCCATGGCTCACACTTGTGTAGCAGGAGTACAAGTAATGTCGTAATTTTCTGGGTTTTAAAGATTGTATGGAATCCAGCCATTTAGAGATGATATGGAATCCATGCAGCCAGTTTACACTGGAATGTTTTTAATACCAAATCTCATTACTTTTCATTCAGCTCTATTTCAAACTGTAGTCCGTTTCCACTATCAATGTGAGCTAGTCCTGGTGGTGTAGGACTCTAACACATCACTGGGGGGATAAGGAAAGAAGATCACAAGTTCAAAGCCTGCCTAGGCTACTGAGTGAGTTTAAGGTCAGCCTGGACAATTTAGTGAGGTGCTGTCTCAAAAGACCCAGAATAAATAAGGAAAAATAAATAAATAAACTGTGCCGTGGATGTGGTTCAGGGGTAGACTGCTCACATAGCACGCATGAGTCTCAGCATTGAAAAATCAAAGTTGGTGGAAGGTAATCTCAGAAGCTGCAGAGATGGACGGACTGCTTGTGACAATTGTGTAGTTAATCATTTGTTGTGTTCTGGGAGGAGGGTTGAGATGAGGTCTCTATGTGGCCCAGGATGGCCAGAGTTCATTATTATTTTTTTTTTTTTTTGGTTTTTCAAGACAGGGTTTCTCTGTGTATCCTTGGCTGTCCTGGACTCACTTTGTAGACCAGGCTGGCCTCGAACTCACAAAGATCCGCCTGCCTCTGCCTCCCAAGTGCTGGGATTAAAGGCGTGTGCCACCACCGCCCGGCTCAGAGTTCATTATTATCTCAGGTTAACCTCAAATTGGCAGTGACCCTCCCGACTCCTGTTATCAATGGAGTGTACCACTGCGCCCAGCTCATCTTTAAACATTATGTGTATGTATGAATCCTCATGAGCCTGTGTATACCATATGAATGCAGAGGCCGGAAAAGGTCGTCAGATCTCCTGACACTAGGATTACAGGTGGCTGGCTGTAAGCTGCCTGATGTGGGATCTGGGAACAGAACCCAGGTCTTTGGGAAGAGCCTTAAGAACTCCTAGCTGCTGGGCCATGTCTCCAGCCTTTGTTTCTTGTGCTTTTTTTAAAGATGGGTTTTGCGCTGGGTGTGGTGGCACATGCCTTTATTCCCAGTACTCGGGAGGCAGAGGCAGGCGGATCTCTGTGAGTTCCAGGCCAGCCTGGTCTACAGAGTGAGTCCAGGACAGCCAGGGCTTTTACACAGAGAAACCCTGTCTTGGAAAAAAAAAAAGATGGGTTTTGCTGTGGTGCATGGCACTGGGGAAGTGGAGACAGGAGGCTCAGTAGTTCAAGGTCATCCTCAGAGACACAGTGTGTTAGAGGCCAGCCTGGGACCTTGTTTCAAAGAACCAGTGGAAACAGGGCCGAGGAGCCACAGATGTAGTTACTTGATGGAAGTTAACTCGGAGAAAATGTTACCCAAGAGCCAGGTTTTGGAATTCAGACATGTCCTTCTCAGAATTATCACTGGAATCTTAGGAGAGCCCCCTTTTCTAGCTTCCCAGCAAAACTCCCTAGTGAAGAGGAGGTGGCCTTGGCGGGGATGGAGGGTAGGAGCTGAGCTGACTCTCACAGGTCTCTGAAAACAGCTGGCCTAGACACCATAGGCTCCTGGTCCATTCCCAGGCTAGCTGCCAGGGCTGCTATCACAAAACCTCTCAGACTGGGTGGCTGAAACAGCAGAAGGCTGTTTTCTTAGTTCTGGAGGCTTCTTCCACTCTGCTCTCAGACTGCTTTGCTTTCTCCCTGCCCTAGGAGCATGGATTCAAGCTAGCTTGAATGACGAGTTCCACCATGGAAGAAATGACATAAAACTTCACAGTTACAGAACAAAACAATGGCATGGCATGAATCAATGTGTTTCCCAAATACATTGGTGGTGTCACCAGTTGGATGGGCTACAGACATGCAGGGTCGTTTCTATTCTAACTTTTAGGGCCTCTCTCTCTCTCTCTCTGTCTCTCTCTCTCTCTGTGTGTGTGTGTGTGTGTGTCCTGGGGCTGAACCCACAGATGTCACTTTATAGCATTATTAGCTTCAGGGTTGCTGTAAGGCCTTGGTCTGTCAAGCTTTGTGATCCAAGAGTTTCTCTACTGGTCACCAGGACGAGGTGAGATCCAGAGGCTGGTGACATATGAGCATTGGAGGGCCTAGAAGAGTCCAAGGTATCTTCATCTCTGGCTCTGCAACATCACATCTCTTCATAGTCATGATGATCTGTTGAGTCAAGGTCAAATAGCCTTCGGGTTCTTCAGGTGGACATAGCATTTCCAGAGAACTTGACTTTAAGGAACTCAGTAAAGGGGTTGGAGAGATGCTTTTGTGGTTAAGAGCACTGGCTGCTCTTCTAGAGGACCCAGATTCAATTTCCAGCGCCCACATGGCAGCTCACAACCATCCATACCTTCAGTCCCAGGGGATCTGTGATAACGTAAAAATGTAAAGAATTCGGTAAATATTTGTGGCATACCTGACGAGAAGGACAGACTAGAAGTGGGAGCTTGGCAGTGACACAGCATGCTCCTGACCAGAGCCAGGCCTCTGTCTCTGTTTATTCTCAGAGCTGCAGTAATCCACTTGGTTCTGCTCATGGACTGAACAGTATCCTCCTGAAATTCATACACTATAGCCCCAACCCCAGGTGGCTGTTTGGAGGTAATTAACAGCAAGTGACGTCAGAAGACCAGAGGCCTAATCCAATAAGACTTGCGCCTTTAGGAGAAGAGGCACCAGGCTGCACGTGCAGGGAGAAAGGGCTGTGAAAGGCACTCAGTAAGAAAGTGACCCTGGGCACATCAAGGCGCCAGGGTTGAGAGCCCTTTGGGGATCTCATATCAGATATTTACATTATAGTTTATAACTATAGTATATATTTTATATATACTATATTCTGCATATCAGATATTTACATTATAGTTCATAACTATAGTATATATAATATATATTATATAATATATATAAAATACATACTATAGTTATGAAGTATAATGTAAATATACTTACAGTTATGAAGTATCAATGAAATAATTTTTTTTTTTTTTTGGTTTTTCGAGACAGGGTTTCTCTGTGTATGCTTGGCTGTCCTGGACTCACTTTGTAGACCAGGCTGGCCTCGAACTCACAAAGATCCGCCTGCCTCTGCCTCCCAAGTACTGGGATTAAAGGCGTGCGCCACCACCGCCCGGCTCAATGAAATAATTTTATGGTTGTGTGAAGAGTTCCACAATCTGAGGAACTGTATTAAAGGGTCCCAGCATTAGGAAGGTTGAGGACCACTGTCCTAGGCCAAGGCCACTCATGTTTGACCACAATAAACTATTTTCTTATTTCTGTTAAAGCTGCTAGGTGCTGTGCCAAGGCCAAGGATATGGGTGTTGACTTCAGGCACTGATTTCGGTGCAGTGTGACAGGGGTGTGGTCACAGTTGGGCATGGGCTATGAGGAGGGGGGGCTCCCCAGCAGAGTGGTAAGATACACTGTAGACACAGGCATGAAGGAAGCGGGGCTTCCTAGAGGGCGTGACACTGGAGCCCAGCCTGAGATGGGTCCTGCTAGCCAGCAGATTGGCTTGGGATCTGTTTAGCCAGCGAGTCTCCAAAGGGCCCTTCTTTGAGCAGACTGAGGCAGAAGGGCATCTTAGTTTACTCCAGGTGTGGTCCACAGTTCAGAAGAACTGGAATTAGTGGGGCAGACAGAGCTCAGTTGGCGAGTGCTTGCAGAGCTTGCTCAGAGCCCTGGGCTGGATCCCACAATCCACATAAATTGGATGTGATGGCTCACGCCTATAATCCCAGCATTCTGGCAGAGGCCAGAGGCGAGGACCAGAAATACAAGGTCATCTTTGGCTACATTGAGTTTGAGGCCAGCTTTGGCTAGGAGTGACCATATTTGGAGGAAGAAGTAGAGGAAGAGAATGGGGAAGGAGAAATAGGAGATTCTTAGATAAAAACATAGAGTCTCTGAGTCTGTTGCAGATTCACAGAATCAAAAGGGAGAGTCAAGCAGGATTCCTAAGGGATCCAACACTGAAATGTGGGGTTGGGGATGAAGCTTAGTGGGTAGAGCATCTGCTTAGTGTGCATGAAGCCCTGGGTTCAATCTCTAGCACCATATAAACCATGTGTGATAGGCAGTGTGTTCCTATAGTCCTAGCACTGGGGAGACTGAGGCAGGATAAGCTCGAGTTCAAGGCTTTGCTTAGCTACAGACTTCAAGACCTAGGCAATAAGAGTCCCTGTCTCAAGACAAAACAAA
This sequence comes from Lophiomys imhausi, assembly GCA_907164525.1. Lineage (NCBI taxonomy): Eukaryota > Metazoa > Chordata > Mammalia > Rodentia > Muridae > Lophiomys > Lophiomys imhausi. The sequence goes on along the minus strand of CAJQZJ010014563.1, from coordinate 1,015,321 downwards.
ACCACCAAATTCTATGTGGCCCTTTCAAGTTTCAACATTTGCTCCTTATTATTTGTCATGGCTCAGCGCCCAGCTCACAGTCCTCATACTCTTCTCTGTTTTCTTCCCTCTCTAGGGATCTGAATTCCTCTACTGGCCTCCACAGGCACCAGACATGCATGTGGGACACATACATACACACAGGTGAAAAAAACAAAGACAAAGAACAGTGGTTAAGAACACTGGCCGAAGCCGGGCGGTGGTGGCGCACGCCTTTAATCCCAGCACTCGGGAGGCAGAGGCAGGTGGATCTTTGTGAGTTCGAGGCCAGCCTGGTCTACAAAGTGAGTCCAGGACAGCCAGGGTTACACAGAGAAACCCTGTCTCGAAAAAACGAAAACAAAAAAAACAAAAAAAAGAACACTGGCCGCTCTTCCAAAGAACCCAGGTTCAAATCCCAGCACCCACATGGCAGTTCACAGCTGCTTGTAATGGCACTCGGGAGGCAGAGGCAGGCGGATCTCTGAGTTCAAGACTAGCCTGGTCTACAAAGTGAGTCCAGGACAGCCAGGGCTACACAGAGAAACCCTGTCTTGAAAAACAAAACAATAACAACAACAAACTCACTCCTACACAAAAATAAAAATAAATCTTTATTTTAAATGTAACTTGCTGGTCTGGCCCATGGTTCAATTGGTAAAATCCTGCCACAAAAGTATGAATAGTAAGTTTAGAACCCATCGCCCATATAAAAGTGGGGTACAGTAGCACATATCTGTAACCCCAGTACCAGACAGGTAGATCCCAGTACCTCATTGTCCAGCCAAACCAGCAGAATCAATGAACTACAGGCTCAGGGAAAGACTCAGTCTCAAAAAAATCAGATGGGGCTGTGTGTGGGGGTGCTCAATTTTAATCCTGCACTGGAGGCAGAGGCAGGCAGATCTCTGTGAGTTCAAGGCCAGCCTGGTCTACATAGAGTTCAAGGCCAGACAGGGCTACACAGAGAGACCCTGTCTTCAAAAGAATAAACAACCCAAAAAACACAGAAAGCTCATGAAAAGATTAAACACATATTTTAGGGACCCCCGAGATGTGTGAGAGAGAAGGGTGCAGACGACATTTTAAGAAACCTTTGTATAGGTGACAAGGAGTCTAGAGCTGCAGCCGAAGGGGCAGGTGTGGTTTTGGTGCAGGACCTGCGGGGGTCCTTCTCCTTGGCCTCAGAGGCTGGGAACCACAACGCTGAGTTCACCTCCTCCTCGCCCTTGGCTACAATGTTTCTTCTCCACAGGCCTTGTTATTTTGACATTTATTTTCAGAAGGTCTTTATTCTGTGAGGAAATTAAAATCCTGTGTTCGTTTTGGACTTTTACATTCACAGCAGGCCCAGTTTCTAGACAAAAATATTTAATTTGGTGGTGAAGAGAGAGTATTGTGTTTTCTGGCACTGATGGTATGCAGGGCATATGGGACAGACCAGGAACAAATCAAATCCTTCGTGCAGTCTGAGCAGCGAGCTGTCCCTCTCAGCGGCATGGTTCTCTCACTGCACCGAGGTGCCTGGAGATGGAGCCTGAAATCCAACTGTGGCTCTGCTTGCTGACCAGTCCTGCCCAGAGAAGGCCTAAGAAGCAGAGAGCACCTTCTACCAAAGATTCTACCAAGTTTCAAGGACTACATTCACCCAGGGCAGGCTACTGAATTTGCACAATGGTTCCAATCAGTTCATGTTGGTCTACTAATCTGAGTACTGGAGGGATCCAACACAGATGAACTCATTTGCCTGTACTTCACAAAGCCAGTCAAAAACAGGTAATGAACACACAAACACAGAGTGTCTGTGTGTGTGTGTGTGTGCCCCCCATCCTCCTGCCTCACCCTCCTCAAGCACTGGGATTAGAGGCCCAAATCAACACGCTTGGCCCTGCTACTCTTCTAATACAGTCAATATCTTTTTTATTTTTTGAGGAGTAGGGGAGGAGTTAAGACAGGCTCTCACCATGTACCTCTGGCTGATTTGGAACTCCCTATGAAGACAGGCTGGCCTCAAACTTACTAAGTCTCTTCCTTTCTGCTCTCTGGATTTTCAAACATAACCCACTCCCACCCACTTGCCTCTTTCTTTTCTGAGACAGAGCCATGCCAAGTAGCCCTGGCTGACCTGGAATTCACTGTAAAGTAGGTCAGTCTCTAATATACAACATTTTCAAATGGGACCTGATGCAACTAAGAAGCTTCTGCCCAAAGGTAACAGTTAATTACATGAAGAGACAACCCACAGAGTGGAACCAAATCCTTGCTAGCTGACACAAGATTGATATCTGAAATATAGAAGGATTTGAGTCCCAGCATCCATATCAGGTGGCTTATAACCACCTGTAACTTCCAGCTCCAGGAATCTGATGCCTCTGGCCTCAACAGGTATCTACACACACACACACTTTCTCTCTCTCTCTCTCTCTCTCTCTCTCTCTCTCTCTCACACACA
>CAJQZJ010014563.1:998721-1011225 GCA_907164525.1 Lophiomys imhausi | reverse complement strand
TGCCTCCCAAGTGCTGGGATTAAAGGCGTGCGCCACCACCGCCCGGCTGAGATTTTTTTATAGATACATAAAACCATGTATGTATCTATATATACTTGTATGAAAATGACCTTGTATAACCCAGAACTATGCACAAAGAATATAAGGTGATGAAAGTAATGAAGAAAACAAACACAGACCCATTGAGAGCTGGACACGGCACACGTGTGTGATCCCAGCACCCGGGAGGCAGAGTCAAGAGGATGGCTGCAGTTTCAGGGCCAGCCCGGGCTAGATAGTGACCCTAACGCCATCTAAGGCTCAACAGCAAGGCCGCCTCAAAACAAAAAAAAGCAAGGAAGAGTGTCTGAGCTTGAAGACAGGTCTTTGGAAGTAACCTAGCTAGATAAGAGGAAAGGAGACAGGAAAATTAAAACAATAAACAAGCCTTTGAGCCTGAGGGTCACAATTAGCCAAGCATTATTATCATAGGTGCTCCATAAGAAGAAAAGTAAAGTGCCCTAGAAAACCTCTGCACTGAAGTAGTTGCTGACGCTGGGCTCGGCGCTGTGTGTCTGCAACCCCCAGCATTTGGGAGGCAGAGTCAGGAGGAGTATGGTAAGTTTAAGGCCAGCTTGGTCTACACAGCAAGTTCCAGGCAGATGGAGCTACATAGGGAGATCCTGTCTCAAAATAGTAAATAAAAATATTTGTGGAAACGTTCCAAAGCCCTTGGAAGATACAGAGATCAAGTCTAGGAAGCTTGAAAGGCCTTAATAGATTTGACTATGAAGGACCCTCTGCAGCCAGGCATGGGGGCACATGCTTCTAACCCTAACATTTGGGAAGTAGAGGCAGGAGGCTCAGGAATTCATACCAGTGTTATGTACATAGTGATTTAGAGGCTAGCCTGGGCTATATAAATCCCTGTCTCAAACAACAAAAGATCCTATACAAGGACTATCATTTTCAAACTTTCAAAAGTACAAAACAGGCCTAGAATTCCAGCTCCTTGAGAGACTGAAGTGGAAAATTCCAAGTTCAGGTTCTTCCTGGGTCACTTCGTCATAAAATAAAAAATACAAAAGGCATTGGGCTTAGTGGTAGAGTGCTTGTCTAGATTGCACAAAGTTTGATCCCTAGTACTGTAGAGCAAGGAACGTGCAAGACCAAAAAAAAAAAAAAAAAGCTCACTGTAGCTGATTTATTATACTAACAGCAGACAGCAGACTCTCTGTTTTTTTTGGAACAGGGCCTTTCCAAATAGCCCAGGCTGGCCTTGAACTCACGATTCTCCTGTCTCAGCTTCCCAGTGCTGAGATAATGGGTAAGTACTAATATGCTCATCTTAATAGCAGACTTCTCAGCAGAAACCTTATAGGTCAGGACAGAACAGACAATACATTCAAACTCCTGAAAGAAAAATATTGTCAACAAAAATATCATACTGCCAAGGCAGCTGGAAATATGGCTCTGAGCAGGAAGTGCTCTCCAGAGGACCTCAGCTCAGATCCCAGTGCCCACACTGGAGTGCCCAAAGTCCCCATGACTCTAGTTCCAGGGCATCCTGCACTCTCTTCTGGCACCTGTGGGGACATGCATACACAGATGCACGTAAATGAAAATTTTAAAATAAAATTTTCTCAGTTATACAGGCAGAAAGGGAAGTCTTGATTTAATTTATAATTATTTTGTTATAACTGGCCATTTTGAAAGCAGCTGTCAATTCTTTAGGGAATCATCTCATTCTGCCAGTCTTGATCATACCTGGAAAGAAACTGGGAAGGAACCCTGTTCATGTTCTCATCTCTATGGCAACAGCCCTTTGAAAATGTGGAAAGATTCTTTCTAAACAACTGCATTGGCTGCCACACTCCTGGTTCCCAAGCCTCTCCTTGTGTCTTAGACAGGGTTACTATTGTGTGATGAAACCATAAGCAGAGGCAAGTCAGGGAGGAAAGGGGTTTATTTGGCTTATGTTTCCACATAACTGTTCATCATTGAAGGAAGTCAGGGCAGGAACTCAAACAGGGCAGGAACCTGGAGGCAGGAGCTGATGCAGAGGCCATGGAGGGGTGCTGCTTACTGGCTTACTCACTCTGGTGTGCTCAGCCTGCTTTCTTATAGAGCACAAGACCACCAGCTCAGGGATGGCACCAACAACTGGCTGTGCCCTCCCATATAATCATTAACTGAGAAAATATCCTACAGGCTTGCCTGTCCATATCCTGATCTTATAGAGACATTTTCTTTTCTTTCTTTTTTTTTTTTTTTTTTTTTTTGAGACAGTCTCCCTGTGTAGCACTGACCGTCCTTGGAGCTCCCTCTGTAGACCAGGCTGGCCTCAAACTCACAGAGATCCGCCTGCCTCTGCCTCCCAGTGCTGGGATTAAAGGTATGGGCCACCACCACACTGGGCTTGAAAGTATTTTCTTTTTTCTTTTCCTTTCTTCCTTTCTCTTCTCCTCTTCCTTCTTTGGAGGCATTCTCTTAATTGAGGTTCCCTCTCAGATGACGTTTGCTAGCCAGGACACTCCTGTTCAAATGCTTGTTTGGTTCCCTGGTTATGCTACCCTGTGAAGCCATGGATGATGCCACTTCCTGTTTCCCAGCTTGTGCCCACACTGTCATCTCTCCCAGCCCTGTGCTCCAGCTACAGTGACTCCATAGGGCCGTGTACCCTCATGACACCCAGTGAACATGTAATAAAATGTCACACATTTGAAAAGAGTAGAAAAACCCGAAGAAACATCTTTTATTTTTTATATTTATATTTATTTATTTAAATATATAAATATATTTATTATATATTTATACAATTATATTTATTATTTCTTTATCAATAAATACTTTATTTATTTGCTTTTTTGAGACAGGGTTTCTCTGTGCAGCCCAAGCTGTCCTAGAACTCACTCTGTAGACCAGGCTGGCCTTGAATGCACAGAGATCTGCCTGCCCCTGCCTCTGGAGTACTGGGATTAAAGGCATGTGCAACCACCACTTGGCCTAACTTCATTTCTAATAAAATATTTGGTTTTAAAAACAGAATATATGAGCCGGGCGGTGGTGGCGCACGCCTTTAATCCCAGCACTTGGGAGGCAGAGGCAGGCGGATCTTTGTGAGTTCGAGGCCAGCCTGGTCTACAAAGCGAGTCCAGGACAGCCAGAGATATTCAGAGAAACCCTGTCTCGAAAAACCAAAAAAAAAAAAAAAAAAAAAAACAGAATATATGTAAAATTATCTAAAATATTATCTTCCTAACAGAAACCATGGTCCTTCAAAGGACCTCTTTGCTTTCCTTTTTTCCCATTTTTGTCCTCCTTGAATGACAACAGTGGACTAGAAAACTTACTATTAAGGAATACTAGGGCCAGGGCCAGGGCTTAGCTGGTAACGGCGTCTACCACCAAATCTGAAGTTCTGTGTTTGGTCCCTAGGTTCATGTGGTGGAGTAAACCAACTCTTGGAAGTTGGTTCTTCTGACTTCCAGCCTGAGCAACCCACACCCCCAACAGATAAAGCAAATACTATGAATAATGTGTGATGCAGGCCAATATACAAGGTACATCCCTAACCTGGCTTTGCCTTAATCCCAAGCAGCAACAAAATACATCTGTAGAGCCATTTAGGAGTAAAAGAGGTCTGTGGGGTATATTCAGTTTATCCACATGGAAAGCTTCAGATCGTCCATTAGGCCCCTCATGTATTATGTTTTCTGGTGTACCCTGAGGCCCTGAAGGCATCAGAGAGACTGCCTGAAAAGGTGAACGCACACTAAGGTCGGGAGACAAAGTAGACTGCATGTTGGGTAGGAGCATCTTCATTTTGTTTTGTCCAGTGCAGCAGAAAGACCTCACCAGCTGACATTGATCTAGATAGCACATTTATAACTATCCTTTCTTTCCTCTGCAAGACAGTAAAAATGCTTTCTGTGTAACAGTAATGAAGATGGCAGTGGAAGCTGGTTGTGGTGGTACACACCTTTAATCCCAGCACAGAAGCAGGAGGACCTCTGCAAATTCAAGCCCAGCATCAAGGCTACCCAGTGAGACATTGTCTCAAAGGAGAAGTCAACATGAACATCGAGCATCTATCGCCGCCTTGTGGCCCCTTATTGTCAATCCCAAGTATTTTTGAAGAGTCCAAATTAAGCCTTCTTGAAGAGGAGTTGAGTTGTGAGCTGTTTGGAATATTTGGACGATAATTATGTGTGAGGTAGGAGGCTGGTGGCTAAAAATATTAGAAATACCTAGCATCTGACTGGATTTCACACTGTTTAAGCTTTGCAGCATGGACAAAGCCCGTTAGAGTGTTTAACTTATTCTTGAACTCAACTTTCCTCCTTCATTCTTATTTCCTTATTTATAATTTGCCTACTTTTAAATTTTAGTTAAAACATGTGTGTGTGTTGCATGTTTGTCTGTTTGCTGCATGCATATCTGGTGCCTGCAGAGGCCAGAGGATGTAGGATCCCCTAAGACTGGAGTTGCAGACTGTTGGGAGCCACTATGTGGGTGCTGGGATCAAACCTGAACCCCCTGCAAAGTAGCAAGTGCTCTTAACCCCAGAACCATCTCTCTACTTCCCAATCTGCCTGCAAGTTATCTTCAAATTCGGAAAAGCCTATGGTATTGGAATTCAGAATGGTCAGTGACTAGAAGGAACATTTAGGATTCTGGAATACTGATCAGCCATTTCTTCAGCTGGATGTTTCTCACACAGGTGTGTCCACTGTGACATTTCTTAACTAAGCACTTGCTTTTAAGTAGCTGTGTGTGCAGGTTAAACAGTAACATGTCAAAAATGAGGCCTGTGTACCTGGAGTGTTTACTCTGAGCCATACACCTCAAAATTTCCCTTTAGTCCTCACCCTTTGAGGTCAAATTCCACATGGGGAATCTAACCTGAAGTTCAAAAAGTGAAGGGATTTAGGCCAGAATTCCCAGGTTAACTTCCCTATCACACTGCCTTTTCCCACTTCCTATGTTAGTCTGTCTTCACTGGGCTCAGCCACTAAATCTGAGGCTAGACCTAAAGGAAAAGGAATTCCTGGAACGGCCCCTGAACAGCATCCTGGGCTAAGCCAGTATGGGATGCCTTTGGTGGAGGCTGGGGACTGAACTGAGACCCTAGGCCCTCCTGGCTCCCCCATAACTGCTCCCCCCCTGGGACCTATGTGATTTCTTGCAGGCCTCCCTCCTTTACAAGTTGATTTCAAGAAAAAACACCGCAAAAGACACACTCTTCTATTTCATCAGTTTTGCTCTTACCTTGCAGTACCCACTTTTGAGCTCCAAAGAAAAGACTACATAGAGCAACTGACTAGTGAGTGGGAGGGAAAAAGAACCCCAGCTGAAAACAGAAGCTCTGAAGTCAAGCAAGTCCAGCGGAGCTCTAAGTCAGCCCCTCCTCTCTTCAAGACTGGAGGATATATTCTGATTGGACAGGACCACAGTGAATATTGCCCAGCCTCCTCCCCACAAGGACTGACCTTCTTCAAAATATAAATGGGGTTGAAAAACCCTACTGGGCTGCACAAGCAGGCCAGCTATGTGCTCAGGATGGCATTCTCATCAACTTTCTGCAAGCAAACAGAAAATGCTTGCAGGACCAATTTTAATGCACAGATGGAAAGAACTTCAATTCTGTGTTATGATGTTGAAGTCATATATGGCAGTGCCCAGGAGGTAGGTCACTGGACCAATTTAGGGAGTTCCCCACAGTCTACAAGAAAATTAGCTCCAGGCCTCAGCATTCCTCTCTAGCCACTGCTTCCAGCAGGGAGCTGGACCCACTCCAATGCCTTTTCACAACTAAAATGCAAACTCTGAAGCAGGTACCAACTGTGTTTCTAGAGAAACTGCGTTGGGCAGATTGGGGGATAGGTGATGGCCTTCCCTTCCCCCTCTCAGAGCAACTGGCCAGTTGTTGAGGGCATCCACATTCGGGCAGAAAGGGCTGACAGGATGGCTCAGTGGATACAGGCACTTGCTACCAAGCTTGAGGACGTGTGTGTGTATAAGGACTGGGGATTAACTCAATGGTAGAGCACTTGCCTAGCATGAGGGTATGGGTCCAATCTCTAGTACAGCAAGTACAACAAAATACTAATTATCTTACTAGGCATGGTAGTGCATGCTTTTAATTCCAGCAGAGGCCAGCCTGAGCTGCATAGTGTAATCAAGCCCAGCCAGGGCTACACAGTGAGACCCTGTTTAAAAAACAAACAAACAAAAAACCAGTTGTTTTTAGATTAATGTATATGAATTTTGGCCTGCATATACGTATGTGCACCATATGAGTGCCTGGTGCCAGAGAAAGTAAGATGAAGCTGTTGGATACCTGGAGCTGGAGTTACAGATGGTTGTGAGCTACCAAGTGAGTGCTGGGAATCAAAACCTGGACCTCTCCAAGATGACCCGAGTTTGATGGGGAGAACCACTTCCTACAAGTTGTCTTATTACTCCATGCTCTGCATCAGCTCCTGCCTCCAGGTTCCTACCCTGTTTGAGTTCCAGCCTGACTTCCTTCAGTGATGGACTATATAGATGTAAAAGCATAAACCCTTTCTTCCCACCCTGTCTTTGGTCATGGCATTTCATTATAGCAACAGTAAACCAAATTAAGACATACAGAAACAATGAATTAATTAGGTCAAGCAAAGACTTTTAATATTTTCCTACCACCACCCCTCAGCATGTAAATATCAAATCAGTATATCTTTAAAATTGTATTGTTAGAATGATTTTTTTTTTAATTACTGTTTAGCAGGGCTGAAGAGATAGCTCAGTGGTAAAGAGCACTGGCTGCACTTCCAGAGGATACACGTTTGATTCCCAGCACCCACACAGTGGCTCAAGACTCAACTGTCTGTAACTCCAGTCCCGGGGATCTGACATCCTCTGGCCTCCAGGGGAACCATGCATGAATGTAGAATACAGACATATCTGCAAACAAAACACCCATATACATAAACAAAAATTTAAAAATTTAATATTTAAAAGGCCTCGTACTTAAGAGTGAAAGGCACATGGACTTGATCCCCAGCATTCATATAAAAAATGCTGGGCATGACCCTCCAACACCAGCACTGGGAGGTGGAGACTGGTGGATCCTGAGAGCCCAGTGACCAGCCAGCCTAGCCAGTGACAAGCTCCATGTTCAGCAAGTGACTGTCTCCAGAATACAGAGTGTGAAAGAGGAAGCCACCCAGTGTCTTCCTAAACCCACACCTGCACATTTATACATCATACACACACACACACACGACCCAAAACAAAAACAAATCCAGTAAGCTGACTTGTTTCTTAAAATGTCATTAAACTTTGGTTTAGGATTAGGGCAGAAATTCCAACAACTCCTAAAACAGTCATAAACATGCTCCTATTCTGTACTACACATAGTTATGCAGTGTTCCCAGCACTGACAATCACAAAAAATTAAAGAACTGAAGGTGACTGACGTCCTGTTTTATCAAGCATTCAACTGAGATTTAACCCTTGGCTTTTTGTTTCTCTGCTGGAGTCTCATGCAGCCCAGCCTGGCCTCAAACTTGCTATGTAGCCAAGAATGACCTTGAATCTAAGATGAAAACTTGGGTGGGGCATGGCAGTATACATCTTTAATCCCAGCACTCAACAGACAGAGGGAGGTAGAACTCTGAGTTGAGGCCAGCCTGGTCTATGTAGCAAGTTCCAGGAAAGTCAGGACTACATAGACACTGTCTAAAAAATAAAAACCTTCACATTTATTTACTTTGTGTGTGTACACGGGGGCCATGGTGCTCATATGGAGGTCAGAGAACAGTCTGTGGGAACTGGTTCTCACCTTCTACAATGTGGGTTCCAAGTACTGAACTGGGGCAGCAAGCTTGCTTGGCAACTGCCTGTATCTGCCGAGCCCTGTCACTGGCCTTTAACTTACTTTTTTTGTGTATTCATATGCACGACTTATGCATACAAATGCTCTTCTGTGAGTGTGGACACCTGAGTGTCAGGGCACTGTGGGAGACAGGACAACCCTTGTACATGATCTTCTATTTGTACCAGGCTATCTATGCTCTTGTGGCTGCATACAGCTGGCTATCTGGCCCCCAAACTTCTGAGAATTTTTCTGTCCTCACCTCCCACCTCCTATGGCTGGCATTACAGATGTATGCCACCATGCCCAGCTTTATGTGGATCCTTGGGATTCAACTTAAGTCCTCACTTGTAGGCCAAGCACTTGCTGTCTCCTCAGCCCCAACACTGAACTTCTGTCTTCATCCCTCAAGTGCTGGGATTAAGGATGTGTCACAGCACACCTGGTTAACTCAGTGCTAGGAATGTAACCCAGAGTTACACACTAGGCAAGCACTCTTCCAAGCTACAGTTAGCTCCAGCCCAATCAAGCACTTTTGATTAATAAGCAAATTTGCTTTAGTTTTTAATAAATGATAAGACTGTATGTATACCAAAGAACTGCCTTAAATTTATTCACCATCAGCAAATGCTTGATCTGTGGCCCCATCTCACATACCTCATGCTTGCCTCCAGTGCTTTCCTTTACGGAAACTGAGAATCACACAGCACAGCTAAATCATCAAACTTTACTTTCATGAGTTATGCCCCTGTTTTTCGATAATGTGTACAAACATTCACTTTATTTATTCACTTATTTGCATACATGTGGAGGTCAGAGAACTAGCCTCAGGGGCCAGGTCTCTTGTCTCTGCCACACTGCACACTACAGGTCAGCTGGCCCTGGAGGGTCCAGATGATTCTTTCATGTCTGCTTTCCATCCTGAGGCAGGCCTACTAGGATTACAGATCTGAATCGCCAAACCTGGATTTGTCTTTTTTAATTTGTGAGTTTTGCCTGCATATATGTGTCTGTGCACCACCTGCAGAGGCCAGAGAGGGAATCAACGCACTGGAGCTGGAGTTACAGACAGTTGCGAGCTGCCATGTCGGTGCTAGGAATCGAACCCGGGTCCTCCGAAAGAGCAGCCAGCACTCTTGACCACTGAGCCATCTCTCAGCCCCCTGCCTCTTTTCTAGACATAGACCTGGGACCATGCTCAGGTTGGTAAGCTTCTTTTACCTGCTGAGCCATCTCCCCAGTCTTCACTTGTTTTAAGTACAAAAATAACACATGGAATTTTAAAAAATAAGAATATAAAAAATAAGCCGGGCGTGGTGGCGCACGCCTTTAATCCCAGCACTTGGGAGGCAGAGGCAGGCGGATCTCTGTGAGTTCGAGGCCAGCCTGGTCTACAAAGCAAGTCCAGGACAGCCAGGGCTGTTACACAGAGAAACCCTGTCTCGAAAAACCAAAAAAAAAAAAAAAAAAAAAAAAAGAATATAAAAAATATATATAAAGTAGTTTAAACTTCTCTTCAAAGCAAAGCAGAGTCAGTGGTAGGGGCTAGGTCCTTTGCAGGCTTCCGGAACTTGCTCTGAAGGAAAACTCGTGGCACACACAGACCTTCTTTTTTATTCACGGTTTCTCGAAACACATACTCGTTCACCACTTCTTCATAACCTGCATCCACAAAGAGCCGTGCCAGGAACTCTAGAAGGCAAGCAGTGGTGAACTTTGAGGGCTAAGATGGGCTGAAGCTTTGTTTTTTGTTTTGCTTTGTTTTCTGTAATGAAAACTTCAATACTAATTTTATTTGTTTTTAAACAATTTTTCTCTGACTTTCTTCCCCTCTTGAGAAAGGATTTCACTTTACATCTCTGGCTGGCCTGAACTTTTTAATGGTTCTGCCTCAGCTTGGGAATACAGGCTGTGCTAGCACACCGACTTTCTGTTCATTCATTCATTTGGTCATTCTATCTTTCTTAAAAAAAAAAAAAAGCTACATTCTTACTTTGAATGGTTTTGACACTCAAACAGAAACTTCCAATTAAAGAATCAACAAAGGTGTACCTATCTTGGCTTATTCATGTGTTAGCAAATACAAAAGTCTTAACTAAAAAGAAAGAAAGCCCAAGCTGGCTATTGAAAAGACCTGTACACATTCAACTTGTTTACACAAAGGAAGGATATCTGTGACCAGAAAAGGGGAAATTACCAGGTGGTGCAGTAGCCTGAGGATAATTTCACCCCAGCAAAACATCTCACAGGTGAACTGAAGCAAACACCTAGAAAAAAGGGCTGTGGAGCCAAACACAGACCCTGAGCAGGGCACTGCTGTGCAGGCTGGCTGGAGCAATGTGCAGCTGCCGTGGGGCTTCCTGATGACTTTCAATGCAATTAGCCAGGTGTGGCATTTCAGACACTTTACATTCTTCTTTTTCACCCGACACTGTACGTTTAACAGTAAACAGCCATTTTTAGTCTAATTTTAGTATCTAAAATAATGTCAAGAAATAGAAATGTAAGTTGGGTGGCATATTCCTATGAGGCAGAGACAGAACTGCTGTAAGGTTAAGGACAGCCTGGGCTACAGGCTGAGGTTTTGTTTCAAAAAACTTAAAAATATAGGGCTGGAGGTGTGCAGAGCTTATGGTTAAGAGCATCCATTGCTCTTGTAGAAGATCCAGGTTCGGTTTCTGTGGTGGATCACAACTATCCATAACTTCAGGGGATCTTTTTTTTTTCATTTCAGAATTTTAACTTTTCATTCATATGTTTGCCTATCTTCAACCTGCACCAAGAGGACACCTCAGTATCCTCTTGGTGCACACCCAGGCTAGCATCAACTTCAGAGGATCTCGATACCCTTTTCTGTTTTTTTTTGTTTTTAGGTTTTTGGAGACAGGGTTTCTCTGTGTATCCTTGACTGTTCTGGACTCACTCTGTAGACCAGGCTGGCCTTGAACTCAGAGATCCACCTGCCTCTGCCTCCCAAGTGCTGGGACTAAAAGGTGTGCTCCACCACGCCCAGCAGGATACCCTTTTCTGACCTCCGCACATACCAGACATGCACATGGTACACAAACACATATGCAGGCAAAACATATACATATCAAATAAAAAATTTAAAACCTAAAATGAACAAACAAAAAAATATAATCATAAAATCAAAAATCAATATCTGAGGAGTTCCAGTGAGGTTCCAGTACTGACGAGGTAGTGGAAACCAGGGGCCTCGTACCACACCAAGGAGTCGTTTTAATGAACATTTGCAAGCAGAATGTGTGGACAAAGGGAATATTGTGGGACACACTGAGACACACTGCAGCTTACACAATGAGCTGTTATTTTTTATGCTGGGACAGATTGCAAGGGTAGAGGGTGGGTCTGGGAGCAGGTGGGAGATGGGAGGGAACAGGGTGCATGATGTGAAATTCACAAAATAAAATTTTTTTCAACTTTTTCAAAATCAAAAGAATTAGAGACACAACTTAGTAGCAGAACACTCACCCAGCGTGCTTGAAGCCTTGGGCACAAGCCTCAGCGCCGCAAAAACTAACGAACCCTCTAAATCCACAGAGCTAAAAAAGACAGTTACCTCTTGTTCTAGATTATTAGGTAGACTTGAAACTAATGTTTGAAACACTTAAGAACTGCAATGATATTTGGTATTTTCTGATCCAAAATGCCTTTTAAAGTATTTTTTTATTATCATGTATGTAGAATGTGTTATGTGTGTGTATGCGTCTGTATGAATAGCACACAGACATATAAAGAGGCCAGTGCTCAATGTTTCTTGTCACACTTTCTACTTCAAAAAAGTATATTTTAATTTATGTTCATGGATGTTTTGACTCCATGCATGTATGTGCACCACATGCATGCCTGGTGCCCACGGCAGCCAAGGAGGGTGTTGGATCTCCTGAAATGAAGTTCCAGATTTCATTTGTGAGCTGCCATGTGGATGCTGGAATTCAAACCCAAGTCTTCTGGAAGTGCTCTTAGCCACTGAGCCACCTCACCAGCCCTCCACCTTAGCTTTTTTTTTTTTTTGGGGGGGGGGGGGGTTCCAAGATAGAGTTTCTCTGTGTAGCCCTGGCTGTCCTAGAACTCACTCTGTAGACCAGGCTGGCCTTGAACTCAGAGATCTGCCTGCCTCTGTCTCCTAGGTGCTGGGATTAAAAGTGTGCACCATCACACTTGGTTTGACATTATAATTCTTAACATTCATACACCAAACACAAGCATATCCTCCCCCCACCTCCGTTTTTTTTTTCTTTTCTTTTTTTTTGAGACAGGGTCTCCCATATAGCTCTGGCTGGCCTGGTCCACCTTACTTTTCGAGACAGGGTTTCTCACCAACTTGGGCACTGTCAACAAAACCACCTGACCAGCAAGCTGCAGGGATCTTTACTGTCTTTGCCTTCCCAGTACCAAGATTACAGGTCTTGCCACCTCAGCTGGGTTTTCACAGGCATACTGCAACAAACATTTTATTGACTGAGTCATCTTTCCAGTTATAACCATCTAACTTTGCTGTTGTTTTCCGAGACAGGATCTTGTAGGCATAAGGTTATTTTGTAATTCAAATGCAGATTTCTGTACCCTGTCCCCCATATATCTGGCTGCAATCCTTGTTCTGAGAAACTCCTTTCTCAATGTTGTGTAAACACTACTTCCCA
>CAJQZJ010014563.1:930252-998711 GCA_907164525.1 Lophiomys imhausi | reverse complement strand
GGGGGGGGAGGAGTAGTTAGAGAAGGAAGTAGGATTCAGCCACAGGTAGAGGGTACAGGAGACATCAGAAGGTATTTCTGAAGCAGAAAAGCTAAAAGTACAAGAATCTCTGGGATTTAAGTTGGGAGGAGCCACCTAGCTTAGGGAACCCCCTTAGAGTAATACCGGTCAGTTCTTGTGTTGTGAAGGTTGTTTAACAAATAATATAATAGAGTTTCAATTATTTGGGTGATAGCCAAGTAAACCAAAAAACAACACAATTATATAAAGTTATGTTAACAGGATCTCATGTACCCCAGGAACTAGTTGAGGGTGAGAATGACCTATCATTTATTTTCTGTGTATGAGTATTTTGCCTACATGAACATGTGCACCATGTGTGTGCCTGGTACCCACAGGGGCCTGGTCAGAGAAAGTGTTTGATCCCTAGGAACTACAGTGACAGATGGTTGAGCCACCATGTGGGCGTGGGGAACCAAAACAGGGTCCTAAGTAACCGTAACAAGTGATCTGAACGGCTGAACCCTCTTTCCAGCTGCACCGTTACCTCCTGATCTCCCTGCTTCTGCCTCTGGGTTGCTGGTGTCAAAGTCCTGTGTACCACCACCCCATTTTATGCAGTGCTGGGGACTTAACCCAGAATCTGACCCATGCTAGGCCAGCACTCTATCAACTGAGCTACATTCCTAGTAGTCTTTGATAGCAAATGTATCTACTTGAAAAAGATCTAATCACTTTTATTCAAGAAGGATTTTTGCCATTGGGTCTGGAAAAGTAACCTCAAGTCAGCATGCTGAACTTAAGGCACTTATTTTAAGGATGTGAATTTCTGATCCCTCTTCCTGATTTCCAGCATAGTTCTATTATCACATGACACATGTGAGGCCTGTCTATTCTCCTAGGCTCACTCACTAGCCACTATTAACAGAGGCCTTCAAGCTCCCCACAGGCCAGAACTGGGTGTGATTCTCAGCAGGTATTGGGAAGTGGTGTCCGATGGATCTTGTTCTGAGGACCTGGGGCTTGTGTGTTAGGATGGCCACATCCCTGCCCAAGCAGCACTCCACTGGTGATGCAGTCAAGTAAACAGAGCAGAGAATGAAACCCTCTAAGGAGACAACTCCATTCCTCTTACCATCAGTAAAAAAATATGATCTGGTTCCATCTTGTCTGACATAAAAATTTTCTCCAAGTTTGCTTCCAGCTTTAAATCTAAGCATGGCATGATCATGCAGCCCATAGTCACGGAACAAGACACTTCTGCCTGGTTTTAATACCTACAAAAATAAAGCAGGTTGCATATAACCCAGTCAAATAAAATACAATCTGATGATGTTATGAATTAAAACATATACCTGTGGTAGTTGTAAAAGGCATATAAAATGCCCTTAATAGGAATGGTTGCTTTTAAAAAACACATCAGGTGTTGCGGTACATGCCTGTAATCCTAGCACTCACAAGGCTGAGGCAGGAGTATCATTTTGAGTTTGAGGCCAGCCTGGGCTACACAGTGAGTACCTGGTCCATTTTGAGACAGCAAGAGAAGCTTGTCTCAAAAAACCAAAAATAAAAAATAAAGATACCTTAAAATTTTCTTTTTGTTTGTTTTTTTGGATATAATGGAGCATAGTACAGTTTTGAGCTCCACATAAAAGCAAGCACATAAGATACCTTCCTTGCCTTCTGCAAGGCATGAGCCATCTTCACTAGGCTGAGTTTCCAGATATTTGCTTCTGACAACTTACCCCTGAATGGTTCCTGTGTGAGACTCCCTACTGGGTCCCAACATTGACCCCTCTCCTGAGTGCTGGCTCTGGCTGACCATCTTTGTATCAGAAGTCTGCACCATGTGGGAAGGAGAGCAATCCTCCCCCCTGAGCCTGTCTTCTATCTGTGGTGCAGACAGTGTCACACACACCTCAAGACCCACAGGTATTCCACTGACCCACACCACCAGGCCAAGTACAGAGCACTTGTTTTAAAATAACAGATGCATCTCTTGTGACATGTTTTGTCTCCCCTGGAAAGCGTGTGATGATGCACTTGCATGGTCATATCCTCTTTCTGTTCTTTGGAAGGGTCTTGTTATACAGAGGGAAGTGTGTCTGGTGTTGGCACTCTAGAGCAATGAGCTCTATGGTGGAAAGCTGATGCCCAGACTGTTCCTGCTGGGTCACCCAGGCTGCTGGGGTCCTATCTGCAGAGCCTGAAGATGGCTTCTCTTTCTAGTACTTTGCTAACAAAGCACCAAATTTTAAGTTAACCAACTAGTCACCATGACGGCAGTGAGAAAGTGATCAGACTTTGTGAAAGTCACTGTGGCTCAGCTGAAAGAGATCTCTAATGGAGACTGAATAGGAGGGACAATGAAATGGAGTTTGTCACAAAGGGAAATCATACCCTGGGAAAGCTCAAGAAAGTGTTTTACTTATGTGACATGTCATATCTACTGAAATATAGACGACATATTATTTATTTCTACCAAAAGTTCAGAAGAGCTGATCTATGAGGACTGAGTTGGGGCATCAGGAAACTTCAGTGCTGGAAGTGCTCAGAGTCCAGGTGCTGTGCTCTGTAAGCACAGGAAGAGCCTCTCTAACTGCATGCTTAGGATGGGGCACTCACACTCGGACACTAAGCCTTAGGGTGAGGCACACGTCAGCTGTGAGTTCCATGTTGAATAGGCAGAGACGACAACCACCTTACTGACTAGAGCTTCTCTCTTCTCCACCTATCTACAAAGCACTGGCCTCCACAGTAAGGTCATGATGCTCTGGCAACACTAAGCAGAACACTCCATACCCTGCCAGGCATGTCACTCTCTGCCCCGACTATCTCCCTTAGCATGTTCTCTCTTTTTCTCACCCCCTATTCCAGTAATCCTCAGTCTCACCTGGGCCTAAACCAGGCAACATGCTCATCTTTTCTTTGGTGCCATTCTTCTGTCTAGCTTACGCCCCAAGCCCATTTGTGGGCATGTTCTGGGTTCTAACTGGCTCATGTACCAGGGA
Organism: Lophiomys imhausi; assembly: GCA_907164525.1. NCBI lineage: Eukaryota > Metazoa > Chordata > Mammalia > Rodentia > Muridae > Lophiomys > Lophiomys imhausi. The sequence goes on along the minus strand of CAJQZJ010014563.1, from coordinate 995,700 downwards.
CAGAATAGAACCAAGGAAGAACAAAAGAAAACTTTATGGAACTCACAGGCAGAGATGAACCAGCATAGTAGAAGTCTACATTTCAAAATATACTACTTTGGAGGAAAATAATTCTCTAACAGTTTTCCAATGTCTTGAAACCTTTATCTTTATTTGAAACCAGGGTTAAGGGCTGGAGAGACAGCTTAGTGAGAACACTTGTTGCTTTTGCAGAGGACCTGGGTTTAATTCCCGGCACTGACATGGGGTTTCACAACCACTCATAATTCTAGCTCTGATGCCCATTTCTGACCCACTTAGGTACCAGGCATGCACGTGGTGCACATATATACACACAGGCAAAACACTTACACATAAAATAAAATAAAAACAAAACAGGGTTAAAACATTAGCGTACATTGCCAAATGCACAGAGATTCTCTTATCCAGCATCATTTTTCAACTTGATGGCTGCTCTCTATCCTCTGAAATCAGACTGTACACTCTGGTACTTAACTGCCCACCCTCCATGCTGTACACACACCACTCATCTTTCTCCTGAAACCTTCCTACGCCTGTGGATTTCAACTTAAACAATACACTGTAACTAAGGTGCTCAGTCAGGTGCACTTGCTGTTCTCCAGAGGACCTGAGTTCAGTTCTCAGCACACTCTGCAGGCTGCTCTCAACCACCTGTAACCCCAGTTACTGGAGATCTGGTACCCTCTTCTGGCCTCTGTGGGCATCCATACACATAAGACATACTCTTACACAGACAATAATAAAAAAGAGAGAGAGTGCTGGGTGAAGGGGCTCAGCCTGTAAACATGTGAAAGCTGAGGCACAAGAACTACCCTGAGGCTTTTTCAGTCTGAGCTACAGTGTGGCCAAAATGAAAAGCAAGAGTATATGGCGCCAAGTGTGGCACTGCAGGGCTGTATCCCAGCATTTGGTAGGCTGAGGCTGAGGCAGGAAAGTCGTGGCTTCCCTGAAGTACAGAGCAAGAGCCTTGTTTATTAGTTAATTTTAAAAAGAAGACTGTAACAATGACATATGAACATGAATAGGAAGCTTGAAATTTCTATGCAAAGTCAAACATTTCATTAGCCTGGTGCCACATGAGTGTAACTCACATACTCAGGAAGCAGAGGCACGAGGACTGTCCAAAGTTTGAAGCTCCAGGCCAGTTAGGGACATATAGCAAGATTCTGTTTCAAAAAACTTAAAAAAAAAGTTGAAATTTTTGAAAGGACTTGATACTGACCAAGCTACTTTGAATTAGGTATGAGCCTCAGCTATGAAAGTCTAGATCAAAATATAATCTGCCCTCAGATTATTTTCTAGTGGTTTTTAAATTCTTGCTCTACTTTTTAAAATCAGTATTTTTTGTTGTTGTTTTTTGAGACAGGGTTTCTCTGTGTAACAGCCCTGGCTGTCCTGGTCTCGCTTTGTAGACCAGGCTGGCCTCGAACTCACAGAGTGTTGGGATTAAAGGCGTGCCCCACCACGCCCGGCTTAAAATCAGTATTTTAAGCAGGGCTCTGCCATGCCACATAAGGGCTGAAGTATGTATGGCCTGGACTCCTCACTGCCCTTTTAAAGAACTCTAAGTCTACTGCATGTGTGAATGTAAGCTAACCAACAGTCTCATTCTCCAAACACTAACTACTGAGAGTGATCAACAAATGCTCAGGCTTTGCACTTAAAATGTTTGAGAGGTTCCTTTGTGTGTATGTACATGTTTGCTCTTATCATGGAGCACAGGCTGCCCTCAAATTGAGAATCCTCCTACCTCAGCCTCCTGAGTGCTGAAATTACAAGCATGTGCCTACCATGCCTATCAGAATTTACTAATTTAGCATTTTTAATGATTGATTCCATTGATTCTTTTGTTTTGTTTTTCAAGACAGGGTTTCTCTGTGTATCCCTGGCTGTCCTGGAACTCACTCTATAGACCAGAGTGGCCTGGAACTCAGAGATCTGCCTGCCTCTGCCTCCCTAGTCCTGGGATTAAAGGCGTGCGCCACCACTGCCCATCAATTTGATTCTTAAGAATTAACTAACAGGCCGGGTGTGGTGTTGTACACCTTTAATCCCAGCACTGAGGAGGCAGAGGCTCTGTAACAAAGAGAAACCCTGTCTTGGGAAAAAAAAAAAAAAAAAAGAATTAGCCAACACTGTGTCTGCAGTGTGTACAGGTCACTAACAGTGAACACTCTACTGCAGTTCACAAAGCAGTGCTACCATTCACTCGTGTTCTCAGCTTTAACACTAAGAGAAAACAGGCTCGGAGTAGATGCCATAACTTGTCTTGAGTCATATGACTTAATAGGTGAAACTTTTACTTATTTATTTTGGAGACATGTCGTCAAGTAACCTAGGCTAGCTTCAAATTTGCTCTATAGATGAGAATGATCTTGAACTCTTAACCTTCCTGAGGCTGACAGTGTATGCTCTCATGCTGGCTTGTTTGTTTTCAGAAAGAGTCTATCGCTTAGGCTGGCCTTGAACTCATAACACACCTCCTACCTCAGTCCCAAGTACCAGGATTACAGGCATGCTGCAGCAGCCTCCTGCTGACCACAGCAGTTTGGGTCCCTCCCATCCTACTAAGAATAATGATGGCGGTAGTGATGTAAGGATGGCTGGCTTTGAGGAGCCCTGAGCAGAGTGCAGGCATTGTGCATGTCGTACATCCCATTTAATCTCCCCAAACGCTACCATCTCGGAAGTATTATCCCAACACTTTTCAGGTATACAAACAGGCTTGGAGAAGTGAAGGGACTTGCCTAAGTAGTGAACCCAGCTTAGAATCTCGGCCTTTTGAGTGTGCCCTTGACCACTCAATCACATGTCCTCTCAGCTTAGGGATCTCAGGTAACTGCAACACCTTCCTTGCTTTGGGGCTGGTGATGCTCTGAAGTGCAGCCGCAGCATTGCACAAACCCAGAGCTACAGCGGATGCTACGTGCCAAAGACTCGCTCTCCCTGCACTGGCTACAGTCCACTCAGTGAACATGGGAAGGTGTTGGGACTGCAGCAGCCAAGCCTAACACAGAAGGCAGGCAAGGGAAACAGGGTGGCCAGCCCGCAAGTACAGACATCAGGACACTAACCTTGTACACATTCAGTAGGACAAGGCGCATCTTCTCAGGGTGAATAGCTGAGAGCACAAAGATCAGTGTGACAGCATCCACGGACTCTGGTGGGACATGGTCAAGAAGGTCATCCCTAGTGAGGTCACACTGGAACACTTTGCACCTCTCTGTGTTATATGAAGGGTTTTTCTAGAAAGGGGAAAACAGAAAGAACTTATGATTTTAATCAACCACGCCTGAGGCTATTGCATGTGTGACCATGAAGAATTGGAGAGAGAGCCCATTTCTACGTGTTTACTGTTACATAAAGTGGTCACTTGTTACTAGGGAAACAATATTTGATACTGCTACAGGGAACAAGGCAGCATTCCAGCAAACTGTCCTTCACTGAGGGCAGAATATGGTCAGTCACATACTTAAAACCAAAAAGCTATAGAATAGGTCTGTTTTTCCAAGAGGATGATACAATTTGACAGTTGCTTCCTAACCCTCCTTTGGTTATCCTTGACAAGCGTACACTCTATAAGAATTCCTGTTCACCCTCTTGGGATGCCGCCATAGTTCTTTTTTTGTTTGTTTGTTTGTTTTTTCGAGACAGGGTTTCTCTATGTAGCCCTGGCTGTCCTGGACTCACTCTGTAGACCAGGCTGGCCTTGAACTCACAGAGATCCGCCTACCTCTGTCTCCTGAGTGCTGGGATTAAAGGTATGTGCCACCATGCCCGGCCAATCTTTCTTTCTATTAAGTATATTCCTGGTACATTTTGGTTGGTTAGCAGGCTCCAACACACTTATGAGTATTATGAAGGAAGAGGGTAAGTTTTTTTTTAACCATGTAAATGGGGACTGAATAAATTAATATGCAAGGCTACCTTCATATTAATTTTTTATTTATGCATATGCATGTGCATGTGAGTGCCCTCGGAAGCCAGAGGGCACCGAATCAGCTGGAACTAGAGTTACAGGCAGTTTTTGTTTTTTTTTTGTTTGTTTGTTTTTTGTTTTTTTTTTTGGTTTTTCGAGACAGGGTTTCTCTGTGTAACAGCCCTGGCTGTCCTGGACTCGCTTTGCAAACCAGGCTGGCCTCGAACTCACAGAGATCCACCTGCCTCTGCCTCCCAAGTGCTGGGATTAAAGGCGTGAGCCACCACGCCCGGCTGTTACAGGCAGTTTTTAGACACCAGATGTGGGTGCTGGGAATTGAACCTGGGGAAGAGAGCAGTAAGTAATCTTAACCATTGAACCATTTCTCTCTGTCCCTGAAAAAGTCAGTTTTTTGTTTTTTGGGTTTTTTTTTTTTTTTCGGTTTTTCGAGACAGGGTTTCTCTGTGTAACAGCTCTGGCTGTCCTGGGCTTGCTTTGTAGACCAGGTTGGCCTCGAACTCACAGAGATCCGCCTGCCTCTATCTCCTGAGTGCTGGGATTAAAGGCGTGAGCTACTACTCCCGGCTGAAAAAGTCAGTTTTTAAAATGAATAAAACAGACCAACATCTGAGTCACTGACTAATGTAAGAAAGGCTGCTTCAAGCCAAGCAACTGCTATCATGGGGAGATCAGCCACGCACCCTTGAAAAGGATTATCCCAGGTAGGTTTATTGATTGTTTCCGCATCTTCTTGGAAGTGTGGGAAGAGTCATAAGACCTTCACCTGATTATCTAGCTGTTCCCTACTTCAGAGGCCTGGGGCGAAGGAAGGAATGTTACATTCAGGTGGCTACAGGAAAGCCCTTACCCCTGTGGGGAGAGGCTGCATAGGTGCAGCCTGCTGGGGAGGAGCACTCAGAACCCTGCAAGCAACTCCTCACCTATGCTCTGTGGTTTCCAGAAGAGCTTTGGCAGACTGTGGTTGATTTGTCACTGAGAATTCAGAAGGGAGCGGCGAGCATCAGTTATGCCTTCCCCAGAGAGGGATTTTACCAACGGAAGACAACACCAAAACACATTCAAGATATAGTAATCAAACAATATAGTTTAAAAATGGTGACCAATAGTTCACCAAGACAGAGATTCCCAAACAGATGTATGTGTGTTTGTGAGAATTTAGTATTTATGACAAGACAAAGATGACAATTAGATGAAAAGGTCGTCTGATTACAGACCCCATTAACTTCACTATCTACAGTCTTGATATTATGTGTAGCTTCAACAGAAAAGCAGAAGGGATGCCCCCCACCCACACAATAGAAAAAAAACCAAGTAAACAAACAAACAATTAAAAAAAAAAAGAACATTAGGAGCTGGAGGGATGGCTCAGCAGTAAAGAACACATGCTGCTTTTCCAGAGAACCCTGGTTCAGCTTCCACTAATCATACCAGGCAGATCACAGCTGCTGTTAACTCCAGCTCCAGGGGATCTGAAACCTCTGTCCTTTGCAGGCACTGGGATTCCTGTGCACATTCGCACATGCAGACATAAACACACTACATATAATTAAACATATAAAAATAAGTCTTTAAAAATCTAAACAAAGATGGGCGTGGTGGTGCACACCTTTAATCCCAACACTTGGGAGGCAGGCAGGCAGATCTCTGTGAGTTCGAGGCCAGCCTGGTCTTTAGTCCAGGACAGCCAGAGATACACAGAGAAACCGTGCCTCGAACCCCCCCCCCAAAAAAAAACCCTAAAAGAACATTAAAATGTTATAAATTTGAATAGAAATGACAGATAACATGCAAAATAAGACAGGTAATATGAGGGATGGAAACTATAAAAAGACTAAAATTTAAATGACTGAAATAAAAAACATGGAATGAATTTACAAAATTAATCTTTTTTCATATGAACTTATTGGAGGAATACCTCTGTTAGAGAAAATCAATGAACTTGATAACAAGCCAATAGAATATGAATTAAAAATGCAAAAAGATTCAAAGTGGGAACCCAAAATAACAACACTTAATAGGGTGTGTGAGTGTGTGTATGAGTGTGTGTGTAAATGTATGTATGAGTGTGTGTGAATGTGTATATGCATGTGCAGGTGTGTGGTGGGGACAGTGAACGGCATAAGATACTTGGAACTGAATTCTTAGAGGGAGAATAAGAACTCAAGAAGTCATCTGAAGTATAATCAAATTAAAAATAAACATAACAAACAAAACAATAAATGATTATCTAAGTAGAGGAGTAAAGAATTCTTACAATAAAACCTTACTACCTCAAAAGTAAAATGTTAATAAATTTGATATGAGCCAGGTATGGTGGTACATACTAGTAATCCCAGCATTTGGGAGGCTGAGGCAAAGGATCAACAATTTCACCTTGCCTCAGCCTGGGCTATCTCAAAGAAAAAAAAATCCTGTGTTAAGAATTGGCTACCATTAAGCCGGGCGGTGGTGGCGCACGCCTTTAATCCCAGCACTTGGGAGGCAGAGGCAGGCGGATCTTTGTGAGTTCGAGGCCAGCCTGGTCTACAAAGTGAGTCCAGGACAGCCAAGGATACACAGAGAAACCCTGTCTCGAAAAACCAAAAAAAAAAAAAAAAAAGAATTGGCTACCATTAATAACACGGACTAGGGGGCTAGAGAGATGGCTCAGAGGTTAAGAGCACTGGCTGTTCTTCCAAAGGTTCTGAGTTCAATTCCCAGCAACCACATGATGGCTCACAATCATCTACATTGAGATCTGGTGCCTGGGCATATATGTAGAGCAAATACTGTATACATAATAAATAAATAAATGCTTAAAAAATAAATAAATAAATAAAGGCATGTGCCACCACTGCCCAGCTACCATTTAAAAAAAAAAAAAATAACACGGACTAGGCAACAAGAAATACTTGCAACATATATATGATAACATCCTGAATATATTCTAAGAATAAGAAAATGACAAGTCAACCGAAAATAGGCAAAAGGTTATGGATAGATCGTTCTTACTGCGATGTTTTCTGCAGAGGTGGGGACTGTGTCTCTTGTTTACTACCTACCGCCAGTGCTTAGGACAGCAGGTGGCAGATAAACACGCGCAGAAGAAAGGGGGTCATGGCAGAAGAAAAGATATGTGTATTTAGGTATTAGATTATGTATTAGTTATGTATTAGGGTTAGTCTTCAGTGACTCTAGTAATGAGAAAAATAAATAAAATACTGAAACTTTTTTCTCAAAGACTGGCAAAAAAAATATTGAGGAAACAGGAAAGAGTGCCTTATATTACTGGTAAAATTATAAATTGTCATAATCTTTTTGAAAGAAATGTAGCATTATCTATTAAAATGTAAATATTCACAGTCTTCTCTAAGGGATTCTGTTTCTTCCATTATTCATCACAGAGAACCGTGCTTGTGAGGCTGAGGAGCATATACACAATACTGGTCACATAAGCCAGATTTACATGTGCCAGCAATCAGACACAAATCTAGAAACTATATGAATGAAACACAGAAACACTGTTTAGGTTTTTGTTTGTTTGTTTTTTGTTTTGCTTTGATTCAAATGTTTTCATATATACATTCAAAAGAAACTGCCATTCACGGTAACCACAGGTAGTAAGCTCCTGGAAGAAGACAGAAATTAGACTAAATGAACAGCGAACACATATATATGGTGTACCAACCTTAACGTAGTCAACTGCCCTTGGAGAAAAATCACAGGCATAGGCAAAGATGTTCAAATCTTCTTCTAAAAGTGGGAATAAACAGTTCCCAACCCCACATCCAGCTTCCAACAAAGTCAATGTTTGACCTTCATACTGAGGAATAAAAACACAAAAGTTATAGTACATTATATCTGCAAAATGAAGAACACCAAGCTAAAATGTTTAGCATGCAAGAGACAAACGTCTCTGACCTCATGAAGCAGACAATACACAACAGAACTAGTAAGGAAAAGCTAACACTGGTACCTCATTTAAATTTCTGCTGATCAGAACTTCACAGAGTTGCAAGAAGCTTAAATTGGAAAGCATATGTAAAATTCTTAGAAAAGAGTTAGAGTGAATGGTTCGCCCACTACTATAAGTAGCTTCAATCTATCACTAAAGTTTGCTCTGAGTATTTAATATTTCCAACTTTCCAATTAGCTTTAAGTAAGTAGAAAACAACATTAAGGGGCTGGAGAGATGGCTCTGAGGCTAAGAGCACATGCTGCTCTTCCCAGCAGGTCCCTGCACCCACAGGGCAACCTACAATCCAGTTCCAGTGGATCCAATATCCTCTCTGACCTCCACAGGCACCAGACATACATGTGGTGCACAGACATACATGGAGACAAAACACTCACACACATAGGATAATAAGATAAACAAATCTAAAAAGAAAACATCAGAGTTCCGTTTCCTATTAAACAGCCCAGAAATTGCTAAAATTGCTTGAAACTAATGGGCTTCATAAACTTTATTTCAGGTAGCTCAGTCAATAAAGTGCTTGCCAGCCGGGCGGTGGTGGCGCACGCCTTTAATCCCAGCACTTGGGAGGCAGAGGCAGGCGGATCTTTGCGAGTTCGAGGCTAGCCTGGTCTACAAAGCGAGTCCAGGACAACCAGAGCTGTTAAAAACAGAGAAACTTGAGCCGGGCGGTGGTGGCGCACACCTTTAATCCCAGCACTTGGGAGGCAGAGGTAGGCGGATCTTTGCGAGTTCGAGGCCAGCCTGGTCTACAAAGCGAGTCCAGGACAGCCAGAGCTGTTAAACAGAGAAACCCTGTCTCGAAAAAACAAAACAAAACAAAACAAAACAAAAAAAACAACGGAGAAACTCTGTCTCGAAAAACCAAAAAAAATAAAATAAAATAAAATAAAATAAAGTGCTTGCCATACAACCACAAGGGCCTGGGTTCAACACCCACCATTCACGTAAAAAGCTGGGCATGGTGCCACATGCTTAGAGTCCCAGTGCTAGGAAGACTTCCCTGGGACTTACTGGCCATCTAGCCCAAGCTAATCTGTGTGCCTCAGGTCCAGAGACCCTGTTTCAGAAAAAAAGGTGGACACTCCCTGAGAAATGACACCCAAGTTTCACAGCTGGGAGCATACTCTACATGTAATAAAGGTCTCTTATGCGCATTGTAAATGAAGGTGGCTCAGGGCCAGGAGAAACGCCAGGCTACCTCCCTACAGGCTCTCAGCTCCTCAAACTCTCTGGTGGTCCAGTGTCTGTCCTTGAAAAAATTGGTACTGTTTCTTTTGTAGAAAAGGTCCCAGTTCTTCTGAGCCTCTTTTTCCAGTTTTTGCTGCTTAAAATCAGACACCAAAGTTTGGTCTCTTTGAAGTTTCTCCTCTTCTTCAGAACTAAGAATCCTTGCTTGTAGTCCTTTCCTTTGGAAAGAAACCATTGCAGTTGCTGGGAACACATTCAAGGCTGGTACAGATTCTCAGCTCTTTAACCATGTGAACAATCAGCGCTGAGACTGCAGACACAGGATTTTCTCTGGCGCACTTTCCCCGGGTGACTTGAAAAAGAAATTCTGGTTAGTGATTCTCTACCAGTCCGCCTGCTTCCCCTCTCCAACCCCCCAGTCTATCTGAGCCAGGGTCTAGTTATATAAAGCTGTCCTTGAATTCCCTATGGAAGAATCCCAGGCCGTACCCTGAATGTACTTCCTCCCGCCTCGGCCTCTCAAGTGTTGTGATTGTGGCTGTCCTGCCTCACAGAGCTAGAACGTTCTGTAGAACTTCTAGAGTTTGGGTTCTAAAATAGTTCAAGACTCCGAGGAAGAGGTTCCTGAAGGGCTCTTTAAGGTGCTGGGGTCAATTCTCCAAACCCTCACCAGATGCTGACTCTACCCAACACTCTGCCGGGGGTGGCAGAGGTCATAAAGACCAAGACAGTCTCTACTACTGCCCAGGGCTTAACTACCTTCAGGGACCAGAGCTCCCACGTACCGGACTCCAGTTCAAACCACATGAGTAAAGCATTACAAGAAATAGGTTTACTTAGGGCAAAGGGACGCGTCCACGAACTCACTGAAAAAAGGCGAGAAGAAAATTCTCATCAACGTTCAGTGCCTGTGGAAAATGTGACTTCAAAACAATGGCAACAACCGCCCTGACTGAAAGCGGGTAGACGATTGCCAGACAGAAGAGGGACCACGGTGCATTAGGGCCACAGCTTCCTATTTTCGGAGGTGATGGAGCTAATCCGGAGAGGCCGGAGTTTCTGACCGTACCCATAAACTGAAGGAAGCGTCGCTGGCTAAGAACTGAAATCCTACACCGCCACCATGGAGCCAAGGGGAAGGACCGAGTGACGGGTGGCTGAGGTCCCAAGATCCGTCATCTCTCTCAGGACCCTCAGGATAAACGAGGCTGCAAGGGTCTCGGGCATGTAGAGGGCCATTCATACCAAAGCTCGGACTCGCGTTCTTTCAGTTTCCCACGCTCTGAGCTCCCGGCCATCATTTCACAGGGTCACCAGCAAAAGACAGGACAGAGGGCACTCACTTGTCAGTCAAGCCCAGGCGTCATGGGCTAGAATCTTCTAGCTGAGGTGTAAACCTCCTGAGATTAGACCAGATATTGCCCAGGACTGTCCATCGCAGTTCCCCGGGGGAATTCTCTCTCCATGGCACTGCCCCCGCTGTTTCCGTTGGGGAAGCGGAAGTCCCTCCCCGATGCCGGAAGCTCAGTGCCCTTACTTCCTCAGAGTCTCCCCAGACGCGGTGTAGACTGGTTTCCGGCCCTTGGTGGGCGCGGACTCGGCTCAGTGCGCGCTCCGGAGCTGTGTCCCGGGAGCGCGGTCCTGCGGGCCGCCTGCGCGGGTATCCGGGACTGCGGCCGCCCGAGGAGAACGCCGATCCGGGTGCCAGGCAAGTGCAAGGCCATGAACGGCACAGCTAACCCGCTGCTGGACCGTGAGGAGCACTGCCTGCGGCTGGGGGAGAGCTTCGAGAAACGGCCGCGGGCCTCATTCCACACTATTCGCTGTGAGTGAGCGCACCTCGCGGTTTTCTTTGGCCTCTCTGGCCGCCACGTGCCAGCCCAGACTCCCACCTGTCTAACCTCGGCTCTCCAAAGCGTCACTTTTCATTATCTCTCACCCCAGATCCTCTGGGGCTTCGATCTGTTCTCTTATTTTCAGATCGCTCTTCCCAAACCAAACCTCTGGTTGCTACCAGCTAACTATTCTTTTACCTTACAGTCTCAAATACCATTTCAGAAGGTCATAGGCCCTTTATTTCAAATCCACCTTCCCAGACCTTAAGCCACACTTTACTCCTTTGGAGTGAGGCTCCTTTCTCCTCCCTCTTGCCCCTGTCTTTGTCGAATTATTCCATTAGGGTTCTCACCCTGGAAAAGACTTCCCGTTTGCCACAAGTGTCATTTACTCCATTCCTTCCCTTGCTTTCCTTTCCTCTTGCTCTTGGACTCCTCCACAGCCAGGAAAACTACATTCTTTGTGCCACCCATAAGGTTTTCTTTTCCTCTTTCTGTGCTTCTTTTAACAATGATTTTGTTGTTGTTGCTGCTGTTTGAGACAGTGGCTTAGCCCAGGCTATGCTGGCCTAGAACTCACTATGTAGCTCAGGCCAGCCCTGAACATGCTGCAGTCCCCCGCCTCAGCCTCTGTAGTGCTGAAATTATGAGCCTGATCCCGCCATATGTAGCTGACATTAATATCTTTAGGTCACCTACACCACCTTCTGGGCCAACTCACTTGTGAGTGAAGAATAAAATTAGAGTTTGTGAATCTGGCATAAAGTTAAAGCTTGAGTATGTTTGGAAAACGAAGACAGAGGCCCAAGGAACATGGAAATGGTCATTATGTTGAGCCCTTTTCTACATGATTATAGACTCTGAGAGGGGTACTTCCAGTGCATGTCCTGAGCATAAAGATTTGGCTGACTGGGCACATCCCTCTGTGATTCACAGGCTTCTGGTTTCCGGTAGCATTAACACTGGTTAAGACGTGCTTTGTCATGGGAGGTAATGGATGTGAGTCAACACAAAGGAAGGGGGTGTGTTAGATATTAAAGTTCCATCTTTGTGTGGCCACTTGTCATGCCGTGTCTGTGCTTCCCACTGACATCAGATCCAGCTGTTTCAAAGAGACAGTTCTGAGGAAATGATAAGACTCTCATTTCCTCAGTTGACTTAATTTTTTTTCCTCTATTGAAGAGCATGTACGGTTAGGTGAGATTCTGCACGTGTGCACTTGGCCTGCATTTTGAGGCAGGTGTGTGTTAGTATGAAGTAAAATGGCTATTCCTTTCTATAATCTCTTTTTTATTTTCCTTTTCTTTTAAGATTTATTTCTTATGTATAAAGTGTTCTGTCTGCAGGTATACCTGCAGGCCAGAAGAGGGCACCAGATTTCATTATGGATGGTTATGAGCCACCATGTGGTGGCTGGGAATTGAACTCAGGACCTCTGGAAGAGCAGTCAGTGCTCTTAACCTCTGAGTAAAATGGCTATTCCTATTGTGTAAGTGTAACATGGAAGAATAAGCAGAATAGGGCTGGAGAGATGGCATAGCCATTAAAGGCTAGGCTCACAACCAAAAAAAATAAGATAACTTCTGGAGTTCACTAGTCTGCTTCTGAACACAGCCAGAAGTTTTTGTTTTTGTTTTCAAAATGAAAGAACTTGAGTGTGGCAAGTTCTATTTTTGAACATTTCTGTGCAAAAAGAAGTCAACCTCATGTGGCCTCCCATGTCCCAAGTAGGATTTATAGTCAAGAATGTGCTCTGATGCTTTTATACACATAGTTCTAATAAGTATCTTGTTTGTTTTGAGACAGGGTTTCTCTGTGTATCAGCCCTGGCTGTCCTAGACTCAATTTGTAGACCAGGGTGGCCTTGAACTCACAGAGATCTGCATGCCTCTGCCTCCTGAGTGTTGTGAGTGCTGGGATTAAAGGCGTGCGCCACCATGGTCAGCTCTAACAAGTATCTTATTATGGATGGTGAAATATTAACTGTTCCCTGTCACTTGGAAGAAGGGAATATCTTGTGTGAACATAAAGGTGTATAAGTTCCAGTTCCATGCACTAAAATGCGTATGTAGAGGTGTTCCTGAGTTGGCTGACGACATCGTACTATTCTCTCTACTTTTGTGTATATGAAGTTTTCTATGGTGAAGTCTTTTAGAATTTTAAATGATGGGGCTGAAGAGTTGGCTCAGTTTGTGAAGTACTTGGCTATGAAAGTGTAAGTTTCAGGCTGGGCATGGTGGCACACACCTTTAATCCCAGCACTCGGGAGGCAGAGGCAGGTGGATCTCTGTGAGTTCAAGGCCAGCCTGGTCTACAAAGTGAGTCCAGGACAGCTAAGGATATACAGAGAAACCCTGTCTTGAAAAACCCTCCAAAAAAAAAAAAAAAAAAAAAAGGAAGTGTAAGTTTCTGAGTTGGATTCCTGGAACCCACAGAAAAGTGCCACAGCTGCAATCCCATTGCTGGGAATATTGAGACAGAAGGGTCACTGGGGACTCACTGGCCAGCTGACTTCACTTGTTCAGTGAGCTCCAGGCCAATGAGAGACCCTGTCTCAAAAAACAAGACAAGTAGTACCTGAGAGACCATCTAAAGCTGTTCTCCACAGGTACCCGCAGATATATGCATGTGTGTGCACATATACCCATGCACGCACAGGAACAAACACACAGATATATGCATTCATGTGCACATATACCCGTGCACGCACAGGAACAAACACACACATGAAAGACTCCTCAGCTCTTTTTATTTATGTAATAAAAATTTTAATTCTGGAATTAAAATACCCAGGAAGTCCTTACTTTCAGTCACCCAGTGGGAAGTATCCTTTGTCCCCTTGTAGATGATTTCAAGCCGGCATCAATAGATACTTCCTGTGAAGGCGAGCTGCTGGTTGGCAAAGGAGATGAAGTCACAATTACGCTGCCACACATCCCCGTAAGTGTTTCCATTGCTTTCGCTCTAATGCAACAAACCCCTGAGTTTCATTTACACTTTGAATTTCCTTCTGTTTGTTTGTTTGGTTTGGTTTCTTTAGATTTTTTAAAGAACCAACTTAAGTAAAATAGGAACTACTTTAAACCAAGCCCCAAGACACATGAGTAGTCTTATCCTTTCCCCAATATTGTCCTTGTTCCTGAGCCCCCCATCCCCCCTGTATTCAGTACAGCAGTCAAGGTTCCATCTGGACAGCAGCCCCTCTGCTAGACGTACATAGCATTTATTCTAAGCAGTTCTGGAGAGAAAGGCCCTATGTGCTGTGTGTAGCCATAATGGCTCCTGAACATTGATCGGGCAGCCAGAAGACAGGGCAAGAGCCAGAGTGATGTCTTTATATTTAGTAGGGGATCCAATGCAGGCTGAAGGTTCCAGGCAGGAACAAAAGGTTTGGAACACCCAGCTAATCTAGGGGTGAAGAACTCAGTTAAAAGCTACACCAAAGACTTGGAAGAAAAGACTTTGTAAAGCTCTCTTCAGGCAGCACTTTGGGTCCAAGACTGTAGCTCAGTGGTAGAGTGGGCTTGCCTTGTGTGTATGAGGCCCTAGGGTCATTCCCCAGTATGGCCGAAGGGAAAGCAAAGGGGAAACGTTGAGTTTGCATTAGGAGCACTGTGGGCTGGGGAGATGCTGAGTGCATAAAGCGCACAACCATGAAGACTAGAGAATGATTGCCTTGGAACCCATGTGAACAGCTGGCCAGGCCTGGCAGCTGCCTGGGACCCCACATTCACAGAGGTTAGGGCAGAGACCCCTGGGGCTAGCTGGCTAGCTAGACTAGACCCTGCCTCAAGAAAGCAAAGTGGAAAGTGATTGAGGACGGTACCTGATGTCAGCTTTGGGCCTTCAGGTGCATGCATACACACATGTGCGTGCACACACATCTGCTCACACACAGGAAACAAGCGGACATGTGTGCACGACACACACACACAAAACAAACAAACAGAAGAAGTTAAGATGGAAGAGGTTCTTAGCACATCCCCAGCTCTGTCCTCAAACATAAAAGCTCATCGTAACTGCTGGCAGAATGAAGAGTCAGTGCAGCAAGAGCTGGAGACTTTGAGCTGAGGGGAACACTGTCCGTTCACGCTCCTGTTTTGTTACATGGTGCCCATGTTAGATTGCATCATCTCCCACTGGACCTTAGTTTCCCAAATGAAAGATGAAGTGGTTAGGTAGATGGTCCCTAAGCTCCTTCCAAGCCTAGATTTTTGCTTTGCAAATAGGAAGTTGAAGAGCCAAGCAGTTGTTGTTGTTCTGCTGTTTTAACTCTGAGCAACAAATTAGACCTTATATCTGACAAATATTAAAACAGTGTTCAGTGTACTAGCCCGCTGCTAGGCTCGAAGAGTAAACCACACAAGTATGTTTCTTGCCTTTGTGCAGCTTAGGGTCTCGGGTTTAAATATAGGAGCATATAGTAAGTAGTTGCTGGCTGTGATGCTTTCCTACAGTCCTGGCATTTTAAAGGGGAAGCAAGAAGATTGACAGTACAAGGCCAGCCTGGGCTACATGAGACCCTGTCTCAAAGCCAAACCAAAAGAAACACTTAATTGTGGAGAACCAGAGAATTCTCTGAATTTAGCAGAAGGTTGAATAATTTAGACAGAGTGTCAAAATAAAACAGGCAGAAGGCCAGTTAAAGCCCTGAGGCAGAAATAAGAGCTTCTTGCTTTCTGAAGACCACAGAGCCCAGAGATGGTTGGTGAACAGCCCACCTTTACAAAGATTTTTGGCCCAAGAGCAACATGGTAGCTGTTGAAAGGTGTGGGTGGATGACTAGCACCAGCCAGTTTCTACTAACCAGGTTAATGGTCTATCCTTGGAGAATGCCGTGCCGGTCATTTGCATGAGGGGGAAGTCCTGGGCTCTACAATTGCAAAGAAATACAAAGATCACTCCTTAGCCTAACCAGTTATGGTGATAGCTCTGTGTAGTGTAGGGAAAAGTTAATCAGTTTGTGTATCGATATTCTATGAAACGTTTCCCCACACCCTTAACAGTGTGCCTAGTAATTTAAAATTTTCATGCCATGTTTCTTGATTACCTAAAACCTAACATTTGCTATGTTGTAACTGTTCCTTTCCTTTTGCCTGGAAAGCCAGAGGAGTTAAGACAGAGATCAGCCATTTGTTCTTCAGTGGCTCTGATGAAGGATTGCATGAGACTGTCCTTTGTAAAGGTGGGCTGTTCATAACTGGCATATTTATTCTTATACTTTTGTGGCAAACAGGGGTCCACGCCGCCAATGACGGTGTTCAGAGGGAACAAAAGGCCTTATCAGAAGGACTGTGTACTCATCATTAACCATGACACTGGGGAGTATGTGCTGGAGAAGCTCAGCAGCAGCATTCAGGTGAAGAAGACGAGGTATGGCTGACTTCTGAGTCCTCCCTTCCTCCTGCACTGTGGAGATCAAAACTGGGGTCTCTTGTGGGCCTGCAGGTGCTCTCTTGAAGGCTATCCTTAAATGTTTCTAGGTCTTTGTGGCATTTAGTCCAGTTTTATAGAGGTGTGAACATGTGCTTGCTCAGAGTGTTCCATCAGTAATGTTAGCCACTCCTGTCTCAGACACATCAGCAATAAAATGTACATTTTCCTAAAATGCAGTTAAAAAGAAAGGATGCTTTTAAGAGCTAAAACATGAGGTCATTGGGGAAAACAAGGTGCTTATAATTGAACCAATTTTGTCAGTCTCATAATTGCTCTTACATTACCAAATACAGGATTTGATTTATTACTTGTATAGACTTAAATTACAAAATAATAATTGCATAACTTTATTAGAGTAAATTACTGCTTGTAAGTTAGGATATACTTGAGTGTATATTTTATTAAAGTAAAACCTTGCCAACTGAGTATGGTAGGTCCTACCTGTAAGCTCATCATTTGTGGGTTAGAGGCAGCAAGACCAAGAGTTTAAGGCCATCTGCAGCTACATAGTTAGTTTGAACCTAGTCTGAGTTACATGAGATCCTGTCTCAAAACTAAAACCAAAACCAACAGTCTTGCAAGATTGTTCAGTGGGTAAAGGTGTTTGCCACCAAGTCTGACAACTTGAGTTCAGTCTTCAGGACCCACTTGGCAAAAGGCATAACATAAAAATATATATATATAATTTAAAAACTTAAAAATAATTAACAAAAATAAAATATTTCCTAATTTTTAAAATAGTAAACTTTCTTTTTTTTTTTTTGGTTTTTTGAGGCAGAGTTTCTCTGAATATCTCTGGCTGTCCTGGACTCGCTTTGTAGACCAGGCTGGCCTCGAACTCACAAAGATCCGCCTGCCTCTGCCTCCCAAGTGCTGGGATTAAAGGCGTGCGCCACCACTGCCCGGCTAATAGTAAACTTTCTTTTTTTTTTTTTTGGATTTTAATAAGCCTTAGCCTGAATTGTGCAATCCTAACCCATCTAAGTTAGCTTTTAATTCTATTACCCAAATATGAACCCATATATACATACGTCCCCTTAGACTGCGATTCTCCACGATATGCAGATGTTCCTGGCCATGTGGAATGAGGTTCCTTTTTCTAACCCATGGTGTGTGCCTCCTTCTTGCTGTAAACTTTCTTAATAGCTCATTCAGCATTAGAGTTTATTTGAAAGTCAATTCATGCCGGGTGTGGTGGCGCACGCCTTTAATCCCAGCACTTGGGAGGCAGAGGCAGGCAGATCTCTGTGAGTTCAAGGCCAGCCTGGTCTACAAGGTGAGTCCAGGACAGCCAGAGATACACAGAGAAACCCTGTCTCGAAAAACAAACAAACAAAAAAGAAGGTCAGTTCATTATAGAAATACACTGCAATACAGTAATCATTGTAAGATAGTAATTAGGGTTCCTGTGAGGGAGAGTACTAGGCATCAGATCAGAGCTTTACACATGGTAGGCGAGTGCTCTTACCACTGAGCTAAATCACAAGTCCTCTAACTGAGTGTTTTTTTGTTTTGTTTTGTTTTTGATTTTTGATTTTTTGAGACAGGGTTTCTCTTGTGTAGCTCTGGCTGTCCTGGACTCATTCTGTAGACCAGGCTGACCTTGAACTCAAAGAGATCCCTCTGCCTCTGCCTCCCAAGTGCTGGGATTAAAGGCGTGCGCCACCACGCCCAGCCCCTCTAACACAGTCTTAAGAAACTGTTACAACTTGATGTCTGTTTCCATTTTCCTTCTTCAAATCATTTCACTAGAAAAGGAAACAGCCCCCATTTATTGAGATTAGTGTGCCTGATGTTTTAGGAGTGCTACCTAATCTTTACTGGTAATTTTAGAGGCAGAGGATGAGACGGGGATTACAGAAATTGTGATTTATCCAGTTTGACTGCTAGAGCTGAGATCCCACCTCAGGCCAAGTGCTCGTAGTGCCTGCCCCTGCCCTGCCCCTGCCCTGCCCCTGCCCTGCCCCTGCCCTGCCTCTGCCCTGCCCCTGCCCTGCGCCTGCCCTGCCCCTGCCCTGCCCCTGCCCTGCCCCTGCCCCTGCCCTGCCCCTGCCCTGCCCCTTGTTGTTTAGTATCAAGGCCTGTGGTAAAGCTGCTGTTCCTGTGGTACTGACGGTGCTCTGTTCTCTCTACTCTGTGGCTTGGGGACGAACAGCATACCTCTTGGGTACTTGTTATGCTTGCAGAATCTCAAGAACTACTAAGTCAGAACCTGCAGGGATCTCCAGGGGATTTTTGCAGGTGCTAAAGACTAGGCTAGTCCCTGGTCTAGCTTATTCAGGAAATTGTGTATTGATTATTGCAACTTTATGTTGAATTTGAGTCAGGTTGTGTCATTTCCCTGTAAACGTCAATGTTCACATGCACTGATTGCACATTGTGCCTGAGCTTTATCTCCTTGCTGAGCCTATACTGGATGTGGCACGTAGTCTGGTCTGTGGTGTCAGCTCCTGGAAGGCGGAGGCCGTCTGCAGTATATAGCTCGACCCTGACTCCAAAAACAGCTTGGGCTCTCTGAAAGCAGAGGGTCATTTCATTGACTGTATCACTGGTGCACAGCTCTGGGAGGCAGTAGACACATGGATGGATGTTGGGTGGGTTCTCATGGTGAAACTACAAAGATTAGACTTTTCAGTCACCTGGAAAGAACATCAGTTCTGCAGACTCTGCCCGTGTGCTTGCTCATCTTGAGAAATGCCGTTTTGCCTCTTGATTTAATGTCTATTTCAGAGCTGAGGGGAGCAGTAAAATCCAAGCCCGAATGGAACAGCAGCCCACTCGTCCCCCACAGCCATTACAGCCATCACAGCCACCACCACCCATGCCGTTCCGAGCCCCCATGAAGCCTCCAGCTGGACCCAAAACTTCTCCCTTGAAGGATAACCCCTCACCTGAGCCCCAACTGGATGACATCAAAAGAGGTAGAGAGCCAGTGCCGGGCTAGCACAGGTGGGCACGGTGGTCTCAAGGGACACTAAGCTCACTACCTTACAGACTTCACTAGAGACCTGATCTGGAGCTGGTGAGGGCTGAGGCATCATCACATACGCCATTTGACAAGAATGAGTCTGAGAATGGTTGCTTGAGTGTGATTATCTTGGCAGCATTCTTCTTAGAAGCTTAGGGTTTAAATAAACATTACTATCAGCCAAAGCTTTGCAGGGCTTTAGACTCCCAGAAAGAATATTCTGGGTGTGTTGCTTGAGCTCACTTGCTAGTTAATGTGTGTAAACACAAGTGCTTTATTGAGGGAACTCCTGAAATGCCCGGGTTAGATGCTCTTTGCTGTCCCAAAGTGTGTAATTCTGAACGGCCCTGAGGCCAGCGGGGTGAAATCTGGCCCAGAAGGACTTAGAGGACTGGCCTGGGCCTTTCCTTTGCAGACCTGAGACATGGTTACCTTGGCTTCATCCCACACAGTAGGAGGGTTCTGGACCTCCAGACTCTTAGGGTAAGCATATGGGGCTAGGCATCATATTCACACTTGTATTTGTGAACAAATGCAATCCCTAATAGTAGAAAACAGGAGTAGTTGAAGGCTCATTCCTGGGAGTGTGCCTTCCTCACCCTGTAGACATACTGTAGCCTTCTGAGAAACACAGTCACCCTGAGTTTTGAACAGCTGCTGCACCTCTTGATTATTTTTCTTCTCTCGTTCTAGAATGCCGTTGTGGACATTTCCACTGTAGTGTAATAGGAATTGGGCCAAGAGTGGCCAGTTGTTGCCATTTGTACTTAAGGGAGCCATAGTCATATAAGGGCATGTTGATGTGTGACTATCTTGATGGTCCCTGCATGTATTCAGGGACATTGGGTTAGTTAGGGAAAACATGTTTTTCCACCTCTACTTTACATCCATGAAGAATGCAGAACCTGACAAGCATAGCCATGAGCACATGTGTGAGAGTCAAAAGAGGGGATGGCATTTCAGTGTTTGTCTCCCTTGCCAGGGTCTTTCTTACAGGCTTCTAAGGGGTCAGAAAGGACCCAGGCTGACTCAGGCTGTCCAGTCTTCTTTTTTCTTGGTGGCTTAGAAAATCCATTGACATCAGCCACATTGCTGTTCAGCAGTTGTAATGTTTAGTGTTGGCAGTTTGACAGGACGTGAAGGGACGAGCCTCTGGGCATGGCTTTGAGGGATTGTCTAGATTAGATTCAAGTAGGAAGGTGCGCACAAGTGTGTAGCCTCCATTCCCTGGGTTTGGGTCACTGGCTAAATGAAAAGGAGAAAGTGAGGAGCAAGCACGGGCTTTGGTGCTCTCTGCTCTTTCGTGATGCGGAGTGCCTCAGGGCCTTGGCTCCTGCCTCTTTGACTTCCCTTACAGGATGCTGCTGGAACTGTGAGCCAGAGTAAATCCTTGCTTAAGTTGCTTCTGTCTGAGTTTTCATCACAGCAACAGAAAGATATACAAGAGGACCTAAAATGAGCTCTCAGACTTGCAGTTGCTAGACAAATGATTTTCTGTCCTTTCCTCTTAGTTGGGGTTTTATACAGGAGCTCATGTGTTGCTTGTCTGTATGAAGTCACTCTGTAGGCCAGGCTGGCTTTGAATTCAAGTTCTTCCTAACTCCACTGCCCAACTGCTGAGGTTCTGGCACAGACCACACCCAGATCAGAGTCTTTATTTAAGGACTAATTAATAACCCTGATATGTTTCTTACACAGAAAGTCATTCTGGAGCAGGTCTACCTTTGTTTACTTTGCTGAATTCATTGTTCCCATCAGCCCTGGAGATAGAATAGGTATTGTGGTCTCTTTGGGACTTCAACGTGCTTTCTCAGGAGGCAGCGAGGATGAATCCCTTGCTGCAGTTGGCTCTGTCAGCTCACTTCCTATAGAAACGGGCTCTCATCTCAGAGCCATGTCATTGCAGAGCTGAGGGCTGAGGTTGACGTCATTGAGCAGATGAGCAGCAGCAGCGGGAGCAGTTCCTCCGACTCTGAGAGCTCCTCCGGAAGTGATGATGACAGCTCCAGCAGTGGAGGTGAGGACAATGGTCCAGCCTCTCCTCCTCAGCCTTCACACCAGCAGCCCTACAACAGCAGGCCTGCAGTGGCCAACGGGACCAGCCGGCCTCAGGGAAGCGCCCAGCTCATGAACACGCTCAGTAAGTGTGTCCTCCTCTGGTGGCTGAGGCAGGGAGGGCCATTTGCAGCTTCTCTTGCCTTGTCCCAGAACCTATAAACTACAGGCTTTTAGGGCACAGGAAACAAACTGGGGACGCCCAAAACTCCCAATCTTTTCTTTCTTTTTCCCTTTACCTGTGGCTGTGACTTTTGCAAAATACTTAAACTTGGTTGTGTATGCTCTTTGGTTTTCCATATACAAGGTTTAAGACATGGCCTGCCTACATTGCCTACCCCCTGGCCTTTAAAAGTTAACTTATTAAGAAGGAATGTTGTCGTGTTTGGGTAGCTTTTTCTACAATTGATATAAAACAGAGGAAAACCAGAATAAAGTTGGCTTTGTTTCAGAGTTGGGCAGTTCTGCACTCACTCTCTCTCACTCTCTCTCTGGTACCTTGCATGATGAACAGTCTCTCTCCTGGTCATCTTCCTTTGAGGAAGTTGGAAGGCCTGGCAGCGGAGGTGGGGTGCACACCTTGTTGACCCTGCAGTGTGGACCAGTCTCCCCACTATGGGCATTCCAGGCTGGATAGTCCCTTTGTGCAGGGCCTTGGTGGGTGTGTAGGAGCGTGCCTGACCTCCACCCACTCACACCACTGCTGTCCCTCCACCTGCCACCCTTAGAGCACCTCAATATTTTGCCGTGGTGTGCTCTGTCAGCTGTGTAAGTTGAGGTCCAGGTAGGAAGTCTATCCTCACACAGTCAGAAAAGGAAGTCCTTGAGGTGGGGCTGTGCCCTCTGAAAGGGTTCCAGGGACAGAGGAAAGCTGGGCTAAAAGTTAAAAATGTATGTTCGCTTTCATCCAACTGGTCTCAGCTGAGATTCTTTTTTTTTTTTTTTTTAAATACTTTATTTTTTTTTTTTCTTCAAGTTACATCTCGGTCACAAACCCCTCCCTATTCCCCCTTCCTATCCCGCCCTTCCACCCTCTTCCCCCCAGAAGTTTCCCCTTTCAGTCCAACAGATGGCTCCTTCTCCCACAACAGTAAATATTATACAAAACAACAGATATAAATATGCCACATTTATGAGAGTTAAATGGCCCAGTATACCTTCCCAATGTCCAGTTTATACATATTCGGCCCCTGACTTTAGCATTCTACTATCTAACCATCTCCATGAGTTTAAAGGTCTATATCTGACACAACTTTCATACTAACTTGCAACACACTTTTAAGAGTATCTTCTTAGATCTATAACACCCTCTTGATTCCTAAACAACTCAAAATTTAACTATGAGACTCTAGCTGTCTATTCTTCAACCACCTCAGAGACCTGAGAGGGATAAATATATCTGCTTATATAGGAAGTGCAGGGCCTGCAGCTTCCAAAACTAAGAAATGACATACCAGTGACTGCCTGGACAGTTCCCATTTTCTCTCCATACATTCCTACATCAGTCTTCAGCCTTTGGGTCCTGTTTCTCTGACAGACATTTGTTGTAGAGCAGGGATTATGAAGGACTTACCTACCCTGTCTTGGCAGAGTTAGGCTGTCGACTTCCCTGCTACCAAGTTTTGTCCTTTTTGGACAGCAGTCTGTCTGCAGTTGGTGCAAGGGGTTTTTTCATGCCAAGAGATAGGTTTGCCACTAATTCAACCATCTTACAGTGGAGATTCTTCGATGCTTATCTTCTACTTGGAGTAGAATAGGGGGTGCTGTCAGGAGCTGATATGACTCGATATCAAAAAAAAAAAGAATATCTTAATTTAAGATAACATCTTTGAATGCCATATTCTGCAGATCTCTTGGGGTTTTTGAAGATGCCCTGTCCATCTCTTGTATTTAGATAAGCAAATGTTGCTTGTCTCTTAGCAACTTGATTACTGGGTAGTTTAGAGAATATCTGTGATAGTCTGTCATAATAGCTAACAAAGTGACATGTTTGCATGACTAGGAGTTTGTTTTACTTAACTATCCTAGACCGTTTTAGACGGTTGGTATCAAGAGGCCAGAGCTTCACATTTTAAGTATCTCTAGATATGATACCATTAGGATCAGCTGAGGTTCTTTTATATACATTTCTGTTATGTGAGTTTGAAGTCTTGCATCTTCTTAAATTCTAGATACCTGCCTACCAGATAAGAATCTGGGGCTTTCTAAAACCTGACTGGCTCAAACTTGAAACTCAAAGTAATATAAATATCCCGGATAGAGGTGGTCAGCCAGGACACTGGAGTATCATGCTGTAGGTGGAAACAACACGCAACTTCTGTGATGGGAAGCCCCTTCCTCACTTAGCTTTCCTGGTATGTGGGTGGGGGAGTAGATCCAGGCTGGCTTTGAACCTGTGAGCTTCCTGCCTCAGCCTCCTTGACACTGGGGTTATAGGCATGAGCCACCACACCTGGCTTTTTCTAAAACAACTTATTGAGACTGGAGAGATGGCTTAGGGGTTAAGAGCACTTGTTTTTGCATATGATCTGGATTCAACTCCCAGCACAAACAAGGCAGCTTACAACCATCCACAGCTCCAGTTCCAGGGCATCTCTTCTGGAGATCCAGTTCCAGGAACAACTTCTTCTGACCTCCAAGGGTACCAGCCACCCACATGGTGTACAGACATACACGCAAGTCAAAGATTCATATACATAAAATAAAATAATCTAATTATAAATCAACTTAATGTGAGCAAGTCTGCCAAATGCTGTATGTTATTTATATATTCTTACTATTATTAACATTAACTTAAAACTGTCTCACTGCTCCTCCTCAGCACTAATAAGCAGTACCAAATTGTGCTTTGCATTTGCTAGAAAAAGATTTCCTTTCAAAATGGCCACTGTGCTAGCCTTTTCCGTGAGCCAGATCAGTTTTCTTGCCTAATAAATTTGATTAACAAAGTTTTTTGTTTGTTTTTTTAAATTTTTAAATGAGATTTTTTTTTTATTTTTTGTGTGTCTTGCCTAACTATATGTGTTGTACCATATGCATGTAAGGGCATCGGATCCCCTGGAACAGGAAGGAGTTACAGAAGGTTGTGTGTAGAAATAAAAAATGGCTAATTAAATGATTTTTAACCAGTATTTATATTATCATTAATTGGTTGGTAGTGTTACTCCTTAACCCGCCATTATAAATAAGCACACAGACATTGGATGAATTTTTACAAAACTTGGCCTGAATTGTGCAATCCTAGCCCATCTAAGCTGGCTCATAATTCTATTACCCAAATATGACCCCATATATACATATGTCCCTTTGGACTGTTATTCTCCATGCTATGCTGATGTTCCAGGCCACGTGGAATGATCTTCTTTAATCTAAAACATGGTGTGTGTTCCTCCTTCTTCCTGCTCCTGGCTTCTCCCCCAAGATGCTCTCTGTCTCAGAAGCCTGCATACCTTAGTCCTGCCTACCTCCATCTTTGCCCAATCTCCAGGCCTCAGCATTTATTTAACCAATCAGAGACAATGTAAGTAACAGACAGCAAGCAGGAACAACTAACATTTAGAATGCTTAACACCACTCTATCAATTCCCTTCTTTTGTCTTATAAAAAGGCAAAAATTTTTAACTCATATAGTAAAAACAGTAAAAAGAAATATGAAACAATCAAGAAAACCATACATAAAAGATAAACACATAATGTTTAGTCTATTTGTTTCAGGCAATCTTGAAGAAGAAAAAAATCTATCTATCTTGGTGTGTCTAAAGTTCTGAACCTAAATATTTTCTATCATATCCTATATTTCCTTTTAAATTCTAAATAACTCATGTTTAATTGAAATGTTATAGCCTTCAACCCCATAAGAAGGGATAAAGTTATTATTTGAATGAGTAGGAAGCATAGGAGAGCAGCTTCCAAAAAGAAATATGACAGTTTGCTGCCTAGACAGTCCCAAATATCTCTCCATATAGTTAGAGCATCATGTTCAGCTTCTGGCCAAGCATATTTCACAGACATAATTGTGCATCAGGAAATAAGGATTTTCCCATTCTGTCTCTGCAGAATCAGGACATCTATTTACCTGCATTAAGCCCTGGTCCATCTTTGGACTGTATATAGTCTGTTGAGAGAGCAGGGGCTTTTTTTGTCCAGTAGGAATTATCTCCTGATGGGAGAGTTCTTTTTGATGCTCATTGTTTTCTTCCAAGTCAAATGGGAGCTGTAAGGAACTGACTGTCTTAAGTCAAACAATTCTTAAAATAATAAAAACATCTTTAAATGTCATTTTCTGTATACCTCTGAGGGTTTTGAAGACATCTACTATTTTATTTATAAATCTATATATCTATCTTTGAACAAGCAAACTGTATTTTTATCCATTTATTATCTGTTTAACCTAGTATTTGACATGACCAGGAGCTTGACCGGCCAGCAATCAACCTGTATTACCCAGACTCCTAAATACATTGCAGTAGCAACCCATAAAAGGATTGGAAGTAAACCTGTACTTTTAAATGAGTTTTATAGGCACAACACCTTATATAAGAGTAGAAATATACATATTATGTGTCAAAATATAAAACTCTATACTAATGAATCAAAATTAATCTTATTTTTTATCAATATACAAAATTCTATACCAATGTATCAAAAGATAACCTTATTTTAAGAATAACAACAGTTTTAAATTTCAGAGCAGATTCAATAATCTATTCTTATATCTTTTTCTTTTCAATTCCCCTCCCTCTATATAAGAGAGAAAGGATAGAGAAAAGGAAAAGAAATCTCCAAGTCTAATTTTCTATACCTTGCTTAACAAGACCATATAACAATTTGTAACCATTACTCTAAAAAACGTTTATAACATCAAATGACCAAAAAAGATCACCTACCTCACTTTATGGGAATGGTACGTCACTCTCTTAAAATTGCTTCCTGCTGAATTGGGTCATACAAAACCTGTTTGTGGGCCCAAATAAAATGGAAAAAAATGGTTAAGCAAGTTAATAGTAACATTTGTTGTCCAGTCTCTATGTGCTCAGCAATTTGAATGTCCTGAGCAGTTTGTAGTCTGAAGTTGAACTTTGGATGGGAAACTTCAGGGTTTTATTGAAGTCCTGGCTGGAACAGTCTGTGTTGGACCAACTGGGCTTGTCTGGTCTTCTTTGGTGTTTGGTCCCTTTGTTCTGAAAATATATAATTTCTCACAAGTAACATCTCTCTCTCTCTCTCTTTTATTTCGAGACAGGATTTCTCTGTATATCCTTGTCTTGGATTTATTTTGTAGACTCGGCTGACCTTGGTGAAGGTCAGGGATCCACCTGTCTTTGTCTCCCAAGTGTTGGTATTAAAGGCATGCACCATCACACCCAGAGGTTAACATATCACCTTTAGGCCCAAAAATGTCTCTTGAAACCAGTTCTCCTGTGGGAGCCCCACATCTAAAGAGACTGGCTGGTCACCCCTTTCTCTTTGCATCTTCAAAAATCTCTTATATTTTATCATTGCCAAATGATAAAAATATCCTTTTTACCTCCCAACATAGGAAAATCAAAGACATCCAAACAAAATTCAAGCAAAGAAACAACATTTCAAAAGCCTTGGTCTAACCATGCCATCCCATGCTGCAATTAAAGTCTGTTCGTTATCCCTGGAATCTAGCTTTGGCTGTATATCTTTGGTGGGCCTTTCCCAGATACTCTTGATAAGCACCTAGTACTCAGGGAGTTGTGAGCTCCAGCTGTCATCAATTTCTTATCTATGGGAAAGGGTCTCCCTCCTTTCCCCATTATTATTGCCAGCAACTTGGCATTCCATCATCTGTAAGCTCTCTCCCTTAAGCCTATCCTAGTCAGATCTTTTTCAAAAAGTATATATAGAATCACAGTTGTCGGGCTGGAGAGATGGCTCAGCCGTTAAAGGCTAGGCTCACAACCAAAAATATAGGGAATCACAGTTGTCAGTGTAAAAATCATCTGTATGCTAAGAGAAACAAATTCAGTTGAAATCCAAATGTATTGAGACATTATGAATTTCTCCATTTTTAATCTAAGCAGTTAATTCTGTTCTCAAGCTCTGTTTAGAAGGCTACTGGGTTTTTGTTTTGTTTTGGTTTTTGGAGACAGGGTTTCTCTGTGTATCCTTGGCTGTTCTGTACTCACTTTGTAGACCAGGCTGTCCTTGAACCCACAGAGATCCACCTGCCTCTGCCTCCCAAGTGCTGGGATTAAAGGCGTGTGCCACCACACCCAGCTCAAGGCTGCCGGTTTTTTTTTTTTTTTTGGTTTTTCGAGACAGGGTTTCTCTGAATATCTCTGGCTGTCCTGGACTCGCTTTGTAGACCAGGCTGGCCTCGAACTCACAAAGATCCGCCTGCCTCTGCCTCCCAAGTGCTGGGATTAAAGGCGTGTGCCACCACCGCCCGGCTAAGGCTGCCGGTTTTAAGGACAGCCTTAGCTCTCCACCTTTGTTGTAAGGCAGTAGCTTTTGTTAAGGGGGCTGCACCTTTGAAATGTATTAGGGTTCGGGTCTCCGCTCTTTGGCTAGGAAACTACCTTTTACCCAGGCCTTCTCAGGCTATAAGCATGGATTCTAATTGCTGTAGTTGGGGCAAGCCACCATGTAGGTATTGGGAATCAAACCTGGGTCATCTGCAAGAAAAGTGCTCTTAACATTTGAACTATCTCTCCAACCCTGGTTAGCAAGCGTTTACTGTGATGTGATAACTGAACAGTCAGCCAAAGAATTTTAAGGGTTTTTGGGTTTTTTTTTCCCTTTTTATTGTTTTGTTATTTTGTGAATTTTATTTCATGCACCCTGTTCCTACTCATCTCCCACCTTCCCTCAGACCTGCCCTCCTCCCCCATTGCAACCTCTCCCAACAGAAAAAAAAAAAAAAAGAAACCTTATTATGGAAACTGTGTATCTCAGTGTGTTCCACAATATTCCCTTTTGTCCACACTTTTTTGCTTACAAATGATCATTGTAATGACTCTATGGTCTGGTATAAGACCTCTGGCTTCTGCTACTTTGTTAATACTGGAATCACACCAAGACTTCTCAGAGATATCCTGTTGTTGCCCTGTGTCATGGAGATCCTGTAGTTTTGGGTCTATGGAACTGGCCTCTTCATACACTCCAGCAGTTCATCCATGGCGTATATGTTGGGGTGGGTAAAGTCAAAGCCCTGATCTACAGCCTCCACATCCAGGGCCATCTCTACTGTGCTACCCAGGTAAGGGCTGGAGTGCTGCAGCAGGTAAGGTGTTGGATCAACTCTCCTGCTCTCATGACCCCATCAGGGCCAACTCTCCTCCCTGCTACTTGTGGCGAGGGCAAAAGAGAGTGGAGGGGAATCTCTCCCTCACCAACACCACGGCAAATCGGACAAAAGGTAGGGCTTGCACTCACACCCTCAGGGCCAGCTCAGTCACAACCCACACGTCCAGGGCCAGCTGTACTGTGCTGTCTAGTCGAGGTGCAGGGCCTGCTCCCCCTTGAGTGCTGCAGCATGTGAGGGGCAGGGACAGCTCTCCTGCTCTTATGACCTCATGGTGCCAGATCTCCTGTCTGCCACTGGTGCTGAGGGCCAAATGGAGGGGAGGTGATCTTTCCCTTGATAACACTACTGAAAGCAGACAAAAGGCAGGGCTGGCTTTCTCACACACATATCTTTGGGGCCAGGTCACTCACAATCCCCACATCCAGGGCCACAAAGGGTTCTTCTAGTCTCTGACTTGTTTCCTGTACTGGGAGCCCATCTGGTACTGGGCTGGTGGTTGTCACATGTTCACTTCCTGTCTGAGCCTCTTGGTGCCAAACTGGTGGTGGTCTCAGACTTGCTTTTTTCAGGGAATGTTAGGCTATTATTCATTCAGATGTTCATAGGTCAGAACACAGAATATAGACATAGCCTCTCTTCTCTGCCACCTACTGATGCATATGTGAAACAGCAGCCACATCTGCAATGCCTCTAGGGGCAGAAGTCTTGATGTTTTAAGCGAAGGCAAAATATGGGCACATAAAATGCAGTGAGCTACACTGTAGACAGAGGGGGAAGTGGAAAAGGCAGAGGAGCCACGGAAATCATTGATGGCTGTGCCTTCAGTGTGATTTTCTTTTCTTTCATAGGAAATGACCTGCAACTAAGTGAGTCTGGCAGTGACAGTGATGACTAGCACCTGGCCTTTGAAATCTGCTTTCTGGTACGAAAACATGCTGCAAGACCCAGCTACTTCTGCTGGGACTCCAGGCCACAGGACAATGTTGCGGATCAGAGCCGTAGGAGGAGTTAAGGCCTGGAAGCACTCAGATACTCAGTCTTTAACTTGGTGTTGGTGGTGGATAATTTTCTCATATAATTCTTGAATAAGCTCTTGTTTCAGAGTTTAAGTAGATCTATAGGAAAACTAACAGAATTCTGTTTTATTTGGTTAACATTATTAATGAAAAACAGACCAATGCTCCCTGGTCTAGGTCACTCAAGCCCCATGTCTTCACTAGACCAGTAATTGAGCAGCCCTCACTGTGGCCGGATGGTCTCTACCAGGAAAATAAAGTCTTTGAGGGGTATGGGAAAAAAAGAGGATCCTCAGATTCTGTCATAGAAATACATTAAGACCATTTTACATTGTTGACACAAAGTGGTAAGGAAGTTTTGTGTGACCCAGTTTGACAAGACCATAGAAGTTGGCCTTGTCAGAGTCTTTAGGCCAGTTGGCCTGTGTGTGTGTGTGCGTGTGTGCGTGTGCGTGTGCGTGTGCGCGCGTGTGCGTGTGCGTGTGTGTGTGTGTCCAGTAGCTCAGCCCAGCACAGCTAGGAAAGGGAAGCATACAGCAGGAAACTGCCAGTCACCTGTCCTTGGGGCAAGCTTGCTCACTACTTCCTCTTTTGAGTTACACTTGCTGTCGTCAGATTCTTCTGCACGGAAGCTTTCTGTGGGTTCCAAAAGCCAAAAGCAATGCTGGTGTTCAACTTGGATCCAGACTCAGGTGGTCCCTGCACCTGCGAGGCAGAGCGAACAGATGACAGCAACAGCCATCATGCTGACCCACTTCCTCAGCTTATCTGAGGCTTTTGGTTTCCTGTGGATCCATGCCTGGGTTGTTCTTCATTCCATGGATGTTAGCAGAGGATAGGAATCAAAGGATGTAGTGAAGAAACCTCTGAGCAGATAAACCAGCAGCAAGCCTCCAAGATGAGAATCCAGATAGGAGTTCTGCAGCATGGAACTGTCTTCCTTTGGTTGTTTTTGTTTTGTTTGAGACAGTGTTTCTCTGTGTAGCCCTGGTTGTCCTGGAACTCACTCTGTAGACCAGGCTGGCCTCAAACTCAGAGATCCACTTGCCTCTGCCTAAGAGCAGTCTTCGTAAGCTGTTTGTGCTTTTGTGCCTGACTCCCAGTCCGATTGGTATTTTTATAGAAGAGAATCACAAGATTGCCTTTTGCAGTGTGCCGTTTCCAAACAGCTATTCTTGCTGGAAACTGGTCACTAGTCAATGTTCCACTTGAGGAAATTGTGTGGTGTCTTGTATGCTGCTCCCCATCTCTGTAGTATGAATGAATATATTCTAGGAAATTCCTATCTTCGCTTTACGACTTTAATAATGCTTTTCTTTCCTTGGGTTCCTCCAATCACAATCCCTGTCCTCTTGAGCTAGTGGAGGAGGGTGGTCTGGACCTAGAAAAGAAATGGGTGGTCCGTGGTGGGGGTTTAGGTTAGAGTTGACTGTTGGATCCACGCAGAGATTGAATTGCCCGGCATCACATCGACAGCACCTGGCCAAGTTCAGGTGCAGAGTGCTCTGGTGCCTTGTGCTAGGTCTCAGCCCACTGGGGGAGGCTCTGGATCCAATGGCAGGTGGGAACCTATTATGGAAAAGTGATGACTGCTTTATAATTCTTTGGTAACGACAGCTCAGGGAAGGTGAAGGTTATGATTGGGTGACTTGATCTGTCCCTGGACATGGGAATTGAATTGTCTCACTGCTCTTAACCTGTTCAAATTAGGGCAGGTTCCAGGAACTTGAAATATAAATACCTATGTAAGTCTCCCCTTGCCCTGATTTTCTCCAGAAGCCTTGGTTTGTGCAGACAGAACTGTGGTGGTGGCAGCATGCTGGCCAGTGACTTTCTATAGGAAGTTCTTGCATGTGGCACCGGGCTTTCTGAGCCTCACACTACCTGTCACCTGGCCTACCTAGCACTACATTGTCATTCTTCAGTTGGCTCCAGTGTTTGCTCTGTGCACAAATCCTTTGGTGGCTCTGTCCGGTTTCCCCACCAGTGTAAGAAAGCTATTTTGGGAATCCAGAATATAGCCTCCCAAATGGCTTCTCAGGGGTATCTGTGTGCCAGTCAAGGACTTCCTTCCTGTCTCTGCCTTTGCTGTCCCCTCCTCTTCACCCACTGTGAACCTCTCTCCAGAGTTCCTCAGGCACCATTTTCACAAACTCGTCATTTCTTTCAACCTATGGGGATGGTGTATATACAAACTACCTTTCTCCTACCTGGTCTCTGGTTGGCATTAGCGCCGCAAAGGGCTGTTATCACATGCAGGTGCTCCTAGCCTGGTTGGGGGAGAGGCTGAGAGAACGAGCTAGTGAAGGACCGAGGATAAACATAGGGGAAACATTGCAGGCATTGAGACAAGGCTGAAAATACCATGCAAGTCTCTACTGAATTTTTAAATTACCTTTTATTTGCTCTATGCAATGTCGGCCACTTAGGTGAGGTCGAAAGACTAATTCTACAGAGATGCCATGGCAATTCTTTGAGAAACTGGGAAAATGCAATACATAAACTAGAGATTTGTAATAATGCCACTGGTTAGTTTGTTTCTGTAGCAGGATAAGTTTCTCTGTGGATAGTGTGCTGTGTAGTAATAGGGAAACTTGAAAATTCCAAAGTCCTTCCTTTCCTTTTTTGAGAGTCTGGTTTAGCTCATGTGCATGTGTATGTGTGTGTATGAATGGCATATTTATTACATTATTTTGAAAGAGAATTATATATTTGTTTTGTAGTTATGTGTTAAGAACAGCCAAACTAGATCTTTCCACTTGGCAAGGAACATAGACTTTCTGAAACTCAGGCCTTAACCAGTAGCTTGGAAGACCAACTCAAGTGTTAGGAAATGTGTGTCGTTGTTTCTTCTGTTATTTCAGTCTTAGATTCCTTGTCTCCTTTAATGATATTTAAAATCTTGTGCCTAAAAATTTATTTTGCTTAATTCTGATGTAGACATGCATGTTTACGTTTATATAAAATATTTTCTGTGTAGTTTCCTCTATTTCAAGATGAATATATTTAAATAAAAATGAAGGTCAGCAATATATTTAATGTCTTGAGGTTTTTTTTTAACTGAAAATCTGTAAAATAGGGTTTTAAAAGAATTCTTTATGCTCATTATAAGTGAGCTAACCCAGACCCAGAAAGATGTACATGACATATACTCACTTTTAACTGGACTTTAGCCATTTAGTACAGGATAACTATCCTACAATCCACAGACCCAAAGGAACAGGAACCTAGCACAACTATCCTTCAAGGAACTCCACCCAGCAGATGATCGAACAGATGCCAAGACACACAGCCCAACATTAGTGGGAGCTGTGTATAAGAGAGGGAGGGGGACCAGAGAGACCCGGAGGGGACAAGACACCACATGAAGATCAGCAGAACCAGCCAATAGGTGAGACCCAGGCTCCCCCCCCCTCATGTATATATAGAAGAAAGGCCACTTGACCTTCATGTAGGTCCCTTAAGCGGGGAGTGCCAGTCCTAGGGTATGGCCTGTTAGTGGAACACGTTACTGTGGCTGGGCTGCCATTTTGGGCCATCAGTCCAAGAGGAAGCTGTTAGCCGTCATGTGACTGATGAACTGAGGGGAGTTGATAGGGATGGGACCTGAGGAGAAGGAGAGGAGGGAGAGGGGAAAGAGGGTGGGACATGGAGGGAGGGGGCTGTGAACAAGATGTAACTTGAATAAATAAGTAAATGTTTTAAAAATGTATCAGAAAAAAATCCTTTATGCTTAGGTCTAATACTAACTTGATTCCTTTAGAACAGCCAAATTGGATCTTTCCACTTGGCAAGGAACATAGACTTTCTGAAACTCAGGCCTTAACGAGTATGAAGTTCACCTCAGCTTTAAGTTCTAATACTCAAAACTAAAAAATAAGTTTCATTTTTAAAAGGGTATGAAGGTCAGGGAACTGGAGAGATGGCTCGGCCATTAAGAGTGCTGGCTGCTCTTCCAGGGGATCTGGGCTTGATTCTGAGCATGGCAGCTAGCAGTTATCTGTAACTTTAGCTCCAGAGGATCAAACACTTGCTTTTGGTCTTGGTGTGCACTGTGTGTACATGATACACAGGCATATGTACATGAAAACAAAACACTCATAAAATTAAAAAAGATGAAGTTCGGGGGTGGATGAAGGCAGCAGCTAAGATCTGGTAGACAGTTCCTTCCCCTGTATATATCAAACTGAACAACTAGTCACACACCAAAATGTCTTCACAGATCTGAAGAAATCAGAAAAGACCATAGTGCCTGCAGTTACTGTAACAGAACCAGACCCATCGATGTGGGAAAGGAAGGGTTGCCCACAGCAGCTCTCCCTCAGCTCTGGGCAGATGTGGAGGAAGGTACTTCCCACTTCAGGGAGTGAAATGCACTAAGTAGACTTGGAACCTGGCCCCACTGCTCCTGCACCTCTGTGGAACCCAGTGCCCTGCAAAGCCCATTGACACTTAACTGCTAGACTAATACCTGCAGAATAAATGTCTAAAACTAGGTTAAGTCAGGCATCAAAGAGACCTCCTAGAGGCACTGTTAATCACGCCCCCTTTGGGAGTTGAACAACTCATTCAGAGGGGTCTCCTAAGACCATTGGAAAACACGTTTGCAATACAATTCATAACAGTAGCAAAACTACAGTTAGAAGTAGTAATGAAAATAATTTTATGGTTGGGGGGGAGTCACCACAACATGAGGAACTGTATTAAAGGGTCACAGCATTAGGAAGGTTGAGGATCACTGCTCTAGAGACTCAGCAGCAGCAGAGGGGGCAGAACTGACTTCACTGGGGAGCAGGGCATCAAAGCACAGGGCTTCATCTCAGAGCCCAGTGAAGGCCAACCGTGGAGCAGAAACGATGCACCGGGCAGAAGCCCAAGCCTCATAGCCTCAAGACCTGCTTGGGCATCAGGTGGATTCCTGTACATTCACAGGACAGCCTTGTTTTCAACTGTATCAGTCCTTGAATACTCAATACCTGCCACCTCCCAAGGTGTTGCAGTTATTATGACTAGACTCAGGTAAGACCCAGATTGCCACCAGCTTTGCTGGTTAAGGGGCCTTTTCTACCATCTGTCTCCAGCCCAGTTCTTGCAGGTGATGCTCTACAATTGCCTTTCAATCAGTAGGAGAGACTACTATTTGAGCATGCATCACCACCAGGAGTGGCATGGGCCTTGGAGCTGGACTATGTGGGGCTTTCCTTTTCCTTCCTTTCTTTCTGTTTGTTTGTTTTGTTTTGTTTTTTATTATTTAAAACAATTGTTAAATTTAAATATATTTCGATCATATTTCCCCTCCCCAAAGTCTTTCCAAATCCTCTCCACTTTCCTACCCACCCAACTTTAAGTTCTTTCTCAAGAAACAAACAAAAATCCAATATGACAGCCCCCCCCATCAAACCAACAAAACAAAATAATGCCCAAAAAGGAAACAAAAACCCACCAAACTGTAACCAAACAAACTGTGGAGTCCATCTTATGTTGGTCAGCTACTCCTGAACATGAGGCCCTGTCCCCCAGTGGTTGATATACCCAGTGTATATCAACTCCATTGGAGAAAACTGACTTTCCCTCTCCCAGTAGGTATAAATGACAGTTCATTGTTAACCTTTACTCCAGAAGGGATAAGAAAATAAAATAAGATAAAACAAAAGTTAACACTTCAGAGTTGGACAAGACAAACCAACTGAAAGGAAAAAGCCCAAGAGACCCACTCATTCGTTCACACACTCAGGAATCCCATAAAAATACTGAAGTGGTGCATAATATATACACAGAGGACCTGGTACAGACTTGTGCAGGCCCTGAGCACGCTACCTCCATCTCCGATTTCATTTCCGCTTTACTCAGGTCCACTGTTTTGGTTTGGTTGGTTTTTCCAGACAGGTCTCTGTGTAGCCCTGGCTGTCCTGGAACTCCCTTTGTAGACCAGGCTGGCTTTGAGCTCACAGAGATCCACCTGCCTCTGCCTCCCGAGTGCTGGGACTAAAGGCGGGCAACTAACATGCTGCTCATGTTGATTTAGAGGACCTTTTTTTCTTGATGTCCTCCTTCCCATCTGGCTCCTACACTCTTTCTGCTTGCTCTTCTGCAGGGTTCCCTAAGCTCTGAGGAGAGGCATTGGATGATAATGTCCCATATAGGGCTAAGTGTTCAAAGATCTCTCGCTGTGTAATTTCTGGCTATGGGTTTCTATATTCAAGCTTCTCTGATGATGGTTGGGTTAGACACTGATACATGAATACAACAGAATGTCATTAGGAATCTTTTTTTTTTCTTTCAAGGCAGGGTTTCTCTGTTTAGCCCTGGCTGTCCTAGAATTCACACTATAAACCAGGTTAGCCTTGAATTCAGAACTCCACCTGCCTCTGCTTCCCAAGCACTGAGATTAAAGTTGTGTGCCACCACTGCCCCACCATTAGGAACCATTTTGTTGCTACATTTTGGGGGTTGTTCAGAACAGCAGTATTTGGTTTTCCCCCAAGTCCCTGGGTTATCTAGTCTCAGGTCACCCAAAGTGTTGGGTGTAGGTTACATCTCATGGAGTGGACTTTAAGTCAGATCAGTTATTGGCTACTCCCACAAGCTTTGTGCCGCCATTACCCTAGCATATATACATCATTGTAGAGAAAAAGGTCTGTGGCTATTTTGGTGGTTATGTTACTCTTTTGATAGTGTGCAGAGTACCCTCCTGTACAAAGATGCTGGAATGTAGGAGTGGAGTCTCTGTGTAGGCTCCAGTTTGACCATGTTCATATATAGGTGTTGTCTTCAGCAATGGGAACTTGCCATCAGTTTGTGGAGAGCATCCTATTATCTTAGCAACATCCTGGATTGTTTGGGGTTTCCTATGGGGCCCCTTTGGTCAACAGCTCAATTAGATGTAACCCAATCCAGGTACTGGAAGCTTCATTGGGGGGCAAGAGATGGCAGCAGGTTGGGATTCTGTCTCCCCAATTGGTGATTTCATTTAGATTGTCTTCATGTATGTATATACTTTAGAAGTTTCTACTGTATTAGGTCTCCATATTGCACCTCAAATATCCCTTAATTTTAGCCATCTCTCTCACATTCTCTCCCACCACCCCCTTTCTGCTCTCCCTCCCCATTTGATCATCCCATTCTGGCACCCCCCTTCCATCCATATCTATTTTATTTCCCTTTCCTAACAAAATCTATCTGTTCCTTCTAGTCCTTTACTCTGTAATATCTACATATCCCGGGTCTGGGATACTCCCTCCCTCAGGATGATTTTTTTTTCTAGTTCTATCCATTTGCCTGCAGATTCATGTTTGTCTTTTTGTTTTTCAAGACAGAGTTTTTTTTTTTTTTTTGTTATCCTTGGCTGTCCTGGACTCACTTTGTAAACCAGGCTGGTCATGAACTCACATAGATCTGCCTGCCTCTCCCTCCCAAGTGCTGGGAATAAAGGTGTGTGCTACTGTGCCTGGCTGATATCTTTCCTTTTTTTTTTTTTAGTGGCTGAGTGATATACTCTGTTGTATAAATGTACCATGTTTTCTTTATCCATTCTTCTGTTGAGGGGCCTCTAGGTTGTTTCCAACATCTGTCAATTATGAATAGAGCAGCAATGAACATGATTGAGCAAGGGTCTCTATGGTAGGATGAAGCATCCTTTGGGTTTATGCCCAAGAGTGGCCTAACTGGGTCTTGAGTAGATTGGTTTACATCTCCCTGAGGAGTTTCCATAGTGGCTGTATGAATTTGCACTCCCACCAGCAGTGCAGGAGTGTTCCTCCTACTCCACATCCTCACCAGCGTGATCTGTCACTTGTTTTGATGGCTAAGGATGTTGAGTATTTCTTTAAGTGTTTCTTATTCATTTAAGTTTCCTCTTGAGAATTCTCTATTTAGATCTGTACCCCATTTTTGAACTGGGTTATTTGTTTTCTTGATATCTAGTCTTTTGAGTTCCTTATATATTTTGGATATTAGCGCTCTATAGGATGTGTATGTAGTTGGTAAAAAAAAAAAAAAAATCTTTTCCTATTCCATAGGCTGCCACTTTGTCCCAAATGACAGTGTACTTTGCTGTGCAGAAGCTTTTCAGTGTCATGAGGTCCCATTTATTAATTTTTTTTTTAAAGATTTATTTTATTTTGTGCATATATGTGCTCTATCTGCATGTACACCTGCATTCCA
Organism: Lophiomys imhausi; assembly: GCA_907164525.1. NCBI lineage: Eukaryota > Metazoa > Chordata > Mammalia > Rodentia > Muridae > Lophiomys > Lophiomys imhausi. The sequence goes on along the minus strand of CAJQZJ010014563.1, from coordinate 957,844 downwards.
GAAGAGGGCACCAGATCACATTGTGGATGGTTGTGAGCCACCATGTGGTTGCTGGGAATTGAACTCAGGACCTTTGGAAGAGCACTAGGCAGTGCTCTTAACCGCTGAGCCATCTCTCCAGCCCCCCCATTTATTAATTTTTGATCTTAGTTCCTGTGCTAAGGTGTTCTGTTCAGAGAGTCTTTTCCTGTGCCAGTGAGCTCAAGGCTCATGTTCCCTTCTATCAGGTTCAGAGTATTTGGTTTTATGTTGAGATCTTTGATGCATTTCAAATTGAGTGCAGGGTGGTAAGTGTGATGGATCTACTTAGATTCTCCTAATTTCAGTCACTCAGTTTGCCCAGTGCTGTTTGTTGAAGATGCTATCTTTTTTCCATTGTGTATTTCTGGCCTCTTTATCAAAGATCAGTTTTCTATAGATGTGTAGGCGTATGACTGAGTCTTCAGTTCAATTCCACTGATCAGTGTGTCTGTTTTGTGCCAATACCATGCTGTTTTTGTTACTGTAGCTTTGCAGTACAACTGGAAATCTAGGATGGTGAAATCCAGTAGTTCTTTCATTGTCCAGGATTGGTTTAGCTATCCTGTTTTGTTTTTGGTTCTGTTGTGATTGTTTGTTTACAGATGAAGCCAAAAATTGTCCTTTTAAGATCTGTGAAGAATTGTGTTGGAATTTTGATGAGGACTACATTGAATCTGTAGATTGCTTTTGACACTATGGCCATTTTTACTATGTTACTCTTACTAATCCATCAGAATGGGATCTTTCCATCTTCTGATTTATTTCTTCTTCAATGACTTGAGGTTTTTTATCATACAAGCCTTTCATTTGTTTAGTTAGAGTTACCCCCAAGATATTTTATACCATTTGAGGCTATTATGAAAGATGTTTTTTTTTCTGATTTCTTCCTCAAACTGTCATTTGTATATTGGAGGACTACTCATTTTTGTGAGTTAGTTTTGCATCCAACCACTTTGCTGAAAGTGTTTCTAGGCTGTAGGAGTTTCCCAGTGGAATATTTGTAGTCACTTCTACTGTCATATTGTCTGCAAATAAAGATACTTTAACTTCTTCCTTTCCAATTTGTATCTCCTTGATCTCCTTCAGTTGACATATCGCTCTAGATAAGTCTTAAAGTTCTACATGGAATAGGTATGGAGAGAGTGGACAACTTTATCTTGTTCCTGATTTTAGTGGATTTGCTTTGAGTTTCTTTCCATTTAAGTTGATGATGTTGGTCATGGGCTTCTTGTAAACAGCCTTTATTATATGGAGGTATGTTGCTTGCATCTCTAATCTCTCCAGGACTTTGATTATGAAGGGGTGTTGGATTTTGTCAGGGGCCTTTTCTGCATCTAATGAGATGATCGTGTGGTTTTTGTCTTTCAGTTTGTTTATATGATGTATTTCATTTACCATTTAACTTGTGTTAAACTATCCTTCCCTCTCTGGGATGAAACCCACATAATCATAGTGAATGATATTATTTATATGTTCTTGAGTATGTTTGGTTTGCCAGTATTTTTGAATATTTTGCATCTATGTTCATAATGGAAATTGGTCTGTAATTCTCTTTCTTGGTTGAGTCTTTATGTGGTTTGAGCATCAAGGTAACTGTGGCCTTGTAAAATAAAGTGGGAAATGTCCCTTCTGTTTCTATTTTGTGAAATAATTTGTGGAGTATTGGCATTAACTCTTCCTTGAAAATCTGGTAGAATCCCACCCTAAAACCAGTTGCACTGGGCTTTTTTTTTGTTTGTTTGTTTGAAGACTTTAATGATTGATTCTGTTTCACTGGGTGTTATAGGTCTGTTTAAATTACTTATCTGGCCGGGCGGTGGTGGCGCACGCCTTTAATCCCAGCACTTGGGAGGCAGAGGCAGGCGGATCTCTGTGAGTTCGAGGCCAGCCTGGTCTACAAAAGCGAGTCCAGGACAGCCAGAGCTGTTATACAGAGAAACCCTGTCTCGAAAAACCAAAAAAAAAAAAAAAAAATTACTTATCTGATCTTGATTTCACTTTGGTGAGTGGTATGTGTCAAGAAAATTATCCATTTCTTTTAGATTTTCCAATTTGGTGGAGTATGTGTTTTTAAAGTGTGTCCTTATGAGCCTTTGGATTTCTTTAGTCTCTGTTGTTTAGTCCCCCTTTTCATTTCTGATTTTGTTTATTTGGATCTCTGTGTCCTTTAGTTCATTTGGATAAGAGTTTATCAATCTGATTGATTTTCTCCAAGAACTATTTGTTTCATTGATTTTTTTGTATTACTTTTTTTGTTTCTATTTTATTTATTTCAGCCCTCAGTTTGATTATTTCTTGTCATCAACTCCTCTTGTATGTGATTACTTCCTTTTGTTCTAGAGCTTTCAGGTGTGCTGTTAAGTTGCTAATATGAGAACTCTCCAATTTTTTTATACAGGTACTTAGTGATATGAACTTGCCTTCATTGTGTTCCATAAGTTTGGGTATGTTGAGTTGTTGGGGGATAGTTTTGTGCACTGTGTATTCAGATGCTGATTTCTGTGCCTAGAGATCTGGTTGTAGTCTGAACTTTGTCATTATCATGTTATGTAAAAATTGTTCTCCATCATCTCTGGTTAATAGCTGATCAGCCTATATCTGGGCAGGAGACAAGGCAGGATTTCTGATCCCAGTTAGGGGGTCCCAGGTGGAAGGAAGAGAGGAGGAGAAGGTCACCATGAGGGAATCACCATGAGGACAAAGATGGAGCAGGAACAGCCAGAGCAAGACTAAGCTGATGAGTAATGGGGCATGTCTGGGAAGCAGCCCAGACCAGTGTACACAGGTCAGAATAGATGAGAATCTGCCCAGCTAGAGTGCCTAAAGCTTATTAATAAATTTAATAGGTCTCTGTGTTATTTGGAAGCAAAGGCAGTATTATAAAAGCCCATAATTTTGCATTATGTATTCATTTTCATTCAACTCTAGAAAGTCTTTAACATCTTTCTTTTTAAATGTATTTATTTATTTTTTATTCTATGTGCCATTAGTGTTTTGCCTGCATGTATATCTGTATGAGACTGTCAGACCCTCTGAAACTGGAGTTACAGACAGTTGTGAGCTGCCATGTGGGTACTGGGAATTGAAGCCAGTGCTCTTAACTGAGCCATCTCTCCAACCCCCAATTCTGCTGTTGTTGTTGTTGGTTTTTTGTTTTTTTTTGGGGGGGGGGTTGGTATGTTTGTTTGTTTGTTTGTTTGTTTTCCCTGAGACAGGGTCTCATTATGTAGCCCTGGCTGCCCTGGAACTCACTATGTAGACTAGGCTGGCCTTGAACTCATAGAGCTCTGTCTGCCTCTGCCTCCCAAGTGCTGGGATTAAAGGTTTTCACCACCACTGCCTGTTAATTTCTTTCTTTTTTTTTTTTTTTTTTTTTTGTTTTTCGAGACAGGGTTTCTCTGTGTAGCCCTGGCTGTCCTGGACTCACTTTGTAGACCAGGCTGGCCTCGAACTCGCAAAGATCCGCCTGCCTCTGCCTCCCAAGTGCTGGGATTAAAGGCGTGCGCCACCACTGCCCGGCTGCCTGTTAATTTCTGTCTTGGCCAGTTTTTCATTCAGTAGAGAGTTGTTCAGTTTCCATGAGTTTGTAAACTTCCTGTTATATCTATTGTTGATGACATCTAGTTTTAATCTGTGGTGGTCAGATAGGATGCAAGGTGTTACTTCAGTTTTCTTATATATGTTGAGACTTGCTTTATGTCTAATATGTAGTCAATTTTGGAGAGAGGTCTGTGAATTGTAAAGAATATATATTCTTTTGTATTTGGGTGAATTGTTCTGTAAATATCTGATAGGTTCACTTGGTTTATAACTTCAGTTAGCTCTAGTATTTCTCTGTTTAGTTGTTATTTGGATAACCTACCTATTGGCAAGAGTAAGGTATTGAAGTCTCCCACTATCAGTGTGTGAGGGCTAATATGTACTTTAAGCTGTAGTATGTTTTCTTTTACAAAGCTGGGTGCCCTTATGTTTGGAGACAAAGGCAGGCAGATTTCCAAGTTTGAGGCCAGCGTGGTCTACAAAGCTAGCTCCTGGACAGCCAGGGCTATACAGAGAAACCCTGTCTGGGGTGGGGGAAAATTACAATTACAATGTCAAGCTGAGTGTGATGGCCTATGTCTTTAATCCCAGCACTTACAGACTATTTTGTCAGATATTAAAATGGCTACAGCAGCTTGCTTCTTGGGACCGTTTTCTTGGAATATCTTTTTCTAACCCTTTACCCTGAAGTGATATCTATCCTGATGTTAAGATGTGTTTCTTGGATGCAGCAGAAGGATGGATAGATCCTGGTTTTGTATCCATTCTGTTAGCTGATGTCTTTTTATTGAGAAATTGAGACTGTTGATGTTGAGAGATATCAATGACCAATGATTGTTGGCTCCTGTTATTTTGGTGGTGGTGATGATGTGTGTGTTTCCTTTCTTTTGACTTTGCTCATCTGGGATCAGTTATTCCCTATGTTTTCTTTAGGTTTTGGTTTACCTTCTAGCACCTTCTGTAGGGATGGGTTTGTAAATAGCTATTGTTTAAATTTGGTTCTTTTATGGGGTGTCTTATTTTATCCATCTATTATGATTGAAAGTTTTGCTGCCATCTGTGATCTCTTAGATTCTGAAGCACATCTGCTCAGGCCCTTCTGGCTTCTAGGTTCTCCACTGAGAAGTCAGGTGTTATTCTAATAGGTCTACCATTATATATTACTTGGTCTTTTTCTTTCCCTTGCCACTTTTAGTATTCTTTCTTTGTTCTGTACAGTAGGTGTTTTGATTGTTATGTGCTGAGGTGGGTTTGTTTTCTAGTCCAGTCTATTGGGTGTTCTGTATGCTTCTTGAACTTTGATAGACTTCTCCTTCTTTAAGTTAGAGAAATTTTCTTCTATAATTTTGTTGAAAATATTTTCTGTGTCTTTGACCTGTGTTTCTTCCTCTATTCCTATTATTCTTAGACTTGCTCTTTTCATGGTGTCCCAGATCTTCTGGATGTTCTGTGCCAGGAGATTTTTAGATGTAACATTTTCTTTGACTGAGGTATCCATTTCTTCTATCATGTCTTCAACAACTGAAACTCTCTCTTCTATCTCTTGAATTCTGTCAGTGAAGCTTGCCTCTGTGACTCCTGTCTGAGTTCCTATTTTTTTTTTTCATTCCCAGATTTCCTTCAGTTTGAATTTTCTTAATTGACTCTATTTCCACTATCAGGTCTTGAATAGTTTCACTTATTTCCTTCCATGGTTTATTTGTGTTTTCATAGATTTCTTTGAGGGATTTGTTTCCTCTTTATGGGCCTCTATCATATACATAAAGGCTGTTTTAAGGTCTTTTATTTGTGCTTCAATTATGTTGGAATATTCAGGACCTTTGTGGTAGTGTTTTTGGATTTTAATGGAGACATTGTTATGGCTATTGTGTTTCTACACTGGTGTCTAGGCATCTGGGATTGGGAAGATTGTAATTCTAGGTGCTAATACCTGATCTTGTCTTTGTTGGGTGGGTTTTTTTTTTCCCTTGGTTTCTTTTTTCTTTCTGGTTTTTAGGAGAGTGCAGTGTCTATGTGCTGCCTGTAGGAAAATCTTCTGGCGTCCTGATAGGTGTGGTTACTGGGGATTTTAGGTAAAATGTTTTCTGGGCATTGTGACCTGAAAATTAGGAATGGGGATGGGCTTTGGTGTGTGTGGAGGGGCTTCACAAGAAGGGGGAAAGCAGGGTGTTCCAGGATCTGCTTAGTTAGCCCCCTGCGAATGGGGGCAGAGAGAAAGGAGAGGCTCCAGAAGAAGGTCTGCTACAGAGCTGGGGGTGAGACTGGGGGGTCCTGGGCTTGGAGGGGGAGTCAAGATCTGCAGTTAGCCTACCTGCTTCTCTGGTGCCTACCTGCTTCCCTGGTAGCCTACCTGCTTCTCTGGTAGCCTACCTGCTTCCCTGGTAGCCTACCTGCTTCCCTGGTAGCCTACCTGCTTCCCTGGCTGGAGTGCTTGCTTATTTTTAAAAGCAGGTCTCACACCTCAGGTGGAAGTGAGTATGTGAGAAACAGACTTCCTGGGAGGCAGGCTTCAGTGACACTGCTCATTTAATTGGGGGGAACAAACGGGATTTAAGCCTTTGGGGGATGGGTAGAGTATACATCATTGGCTGGGGTCAAGGTGCTGGGAATGCCTTATTTGCATGAGGAGGAATTCCAGGTGCTTGCTAGGCATGACCTTATAAGGAGAGAGGAAGTTTAACCTGTAACCTGGTCACCAGGCTGTGTGACTACCTCAAGGGTGGCAGAGGTGTGAGGTATAAGATTACATTCGATGGGACATGCAGGCTCACAACAGACAGGGAATGGTCCTATTCCTGCTGGTCTCAAGATGAGATTTTCAAGGTCTCAACATGTCTCAACCTCACCCTTGCTCCAGGTCGGCTCCCCTGGACTCAGGGCCTCACACCCAAGCTAGCCTGGAACTCATCATATAGCCCAGGCTGGCCCCAAGTCAATAGAAATCCTGCCACAACCTTTTAAGTGCTAAGATTGTAGGCCCTGTAAACATCTTTAAAACAACTTCACAGGGAAAAAGAGAAGATTCTTAGTGCTACAAAAGAAAAACAACATCCATCCCTATCAGTCAATTTCTCAGTAGAAACCTTAGGCTGTCCTTGTTTGTTTTCTGTTCCTTCAATAAAGACCATGACCAAGAGCAACTTGGGAGGAAAGGGTTTGGCTTACACATCCCCATCACAGTCCATCATTGAAAGAAGCCACGACAGGAACTAAGGTGGGTGGGAAACAGGAGCCAGGAACTAATGCAGAGAGATCATGGAGGAACACTGCTTACTGGCTTGCCCACCATAACTTGCAGAGTGTGCTTTTTTGTACAGCCCAGGTGTGGGTCCTACCACACCAGTCATTAATTGAGAAAATGCCCTATGTACTTGCCTACGGGCCAATCATTGGAGGCATTTTCTCAGTTGAGGTTCCTTCTTCCCAGATGACCCAAGCTTGTGTCAACTTGACAAAATCCCCGAGCAGCATACAGAGCAAGAGAACGTGGCATGAGAAAGACTGGAGACAGAAGCTGAGAGAATCTGCCTGTCCTCTAGCGGCTCTACAAGACCTGTAACACTGTCACTTTGGAGGGGGACAGGAAAACCAGGGGTTCAGGGTCATCCTCAGCTGTATAGTAAGTTTGAAGTCAGCCTGGAATCTTATCTAAGAGTTACCGTAAGAATTCTTCAAACTGAACAAAAGATGTCAAAGGGCCAGGGAGATGGCTCAGCAGTTAAGAGGCTGCTTTTCCAGGGGACCCAGGTTTGGTTCCCGGAACTCACCATGACAGCTCACAACTGTCTTAACTCTAGTCCCAGGGGATCTAATGCCCTCTTCTGACTTCTCCAGCTACTACATGCACATGGAACACAGATGAACATGCAGATGAAACATCCACACACATAAAATAAAAATAAAACCCTCAAAAACTTTTAAAGAGATATCAATGAGTAAGAAGAACATATCAGTAAGGGTAAAAATTCAGAGCTGAGCTGGCTCAGTGGTGGAAGGCCTAAGTCTGGCATCCAGCTCACCCATTTAGCAACTTACAACTACCTGTAGTTCCAGGGGGGTCTGACACCTCTATGGCCTCCATAGGACCCACATTCACAAGTGTATATTTGTAATGGTTTGAATGAAAATGACCCTCATAGGCTCATAGGGAATGGCACTATTAGGAGGTGTGGCCTTGTTGGGGGTAGGTGTGGCCTTGTTGGAGAAAATGTCTCACTGAAGATGGGCTTTGAGGTTTCAAATGCTCAAACCAGGCCCAGTGTCACTCTCTCTTCCTGTTGTCTGCTGGTCCAAATATAAAACCTTCAGCTCCCTCTCCAGCACCATGTCTACATGCTGACATGCTTCCCACCATGATGATAATGAACTAAACCTCTGAACTGCAAGTCAGCCTCAATGAAATGTTTTCCTTTTAAGAGTTGCCATGATCATGGTGTCTCCTCACAGCCATAGAAATCCTAACTAGGGCAGAAGTTGGTACCAGGGACTTGGTGTGATAGGCTTGACCATGCTTTTGCTTGGGGGGAATGTGGACTTTAGGACTTTGGGTTAGGAAAGCAGTGGAGTGCTTTAAGTATGACTTCATTGGCCATACTATTAGGAACATGGAAGACAAGCCGGGCGGTGGTGGCGCACGCCTTTAGTCCCAGCACTTGGGAGGCAGAGGCAGGCGGATCTTTGTGAGTTCGAGGCCAGCCTGGTCTACAAAGTGAGTCCAGGACAGCCAGGGCTACACAGAGAAACCCTGTCTCGAAAAACCAAAAAAAAAAAAAACAACAACAACAACAAAAAAAAAAAGAACATGGAAGATAGTGCTGGTTATGGTCATTTGAACTGTGAGGGCCTGACTTGAGGCTTCTGAGGAGAAGACTATTAAAATGTGGCTTAGAGACCATTCTTATAATATTTTGGTGAATAATGTGACTGTTTTTTGACCTTGTCTGAAGAGTCTGCCTGAGGCTAAACTGAGTTTTGAATTGTGTTGGCAGGGGAGATTTCAAGACAGCCTAGCTGGGCATGGTGGTGCACGCCTTTAGTCCAAGAACTTGAGAGGCAGAGACAGGCAGATCTCTGTGAATTCCAGGCCAGCCTGGTCTACAAATCAAGTCCAGGACAGCCAGGGATTCATAGAGAAACCCTGTCTTGAAAAACAAACAAATAAAAAGACAGCCTGGTATTTACTATGTCATATGGTTATTAATGTTCACTCTTATTCAGATCTGTAATGAAAAGGAGCAAGCTGACCAAGGAAAAATACAAAGTGTACAGTTTGAGGAGAAGAGAGGCATCAGGAAATGGAAAGGAGCCAAGTCCTTTGTTCAAGGAGATACATAGATTAAAGAAAATCCTGATGTTAAATGGAATAAAGGGAGTGGTGACCTCATGGCAAGATCCCACCCAGCTAAACTTCCAACTTGTGAAAGGAATTAAGAGCAGTTTAGATCCGGGCACAGTGGTACACAGCTTTAATCCCAACACTCAGGAGACAGAGACAAGCAGATTGCTAAATTCAAGGTCAGTCTGGTCTACAGAGTGAGTTCCAGAACAGCCAAGCTTAGGTGGTGAAGGAAATCATCAAAAACAGAAAGCTGATGAAGATGTAATTGAACAAGGGGCCATGTTCCAGCCCCAGCAAGCTGCAGAGCTTGACAGCTTCAGCTACATGGTTTTGGCTTTCGAGTCAAGGATAGAAGGAAGGGGTTATGGATTTTCCCTCCATGGCCAAGGAAAGCCTCTGAGCCCAGGTATATATCAGAGATGTTGTGAAGCTATGAGGATGAAGCCTGGATTGCCTTAGAGAACCCAAAAAGTTGGAGATGCCAGAACTGTGGGATACCTGCTGAAGAGAGCTGATAACAGGGGGCAGAGAACCAGCCCAAGAGAGAGAAGAGTGTTGCAGTCAATGAAGCTGAAAGGAAAGGGAGATCTGAAGAGCACTTTGACATCCAAAATGGAGATGCAGAGTTTGGAGTTTGCCTAGATGGCTTTAGTCTTGTTTTGGTCCAGTATTTCCTTATTAAACTCCTTTTTGGAATAGTGATGTATATCCTGTGCCACTGTATGTAGGAAGTATGAGATCTGTTTTTTGATTTTGATTTTACAGGAGAATTCAGTTAAGAGATTGTCATGTGTCTCAAAAGAGACTTTTGAACATTGAACTTTTAAACAGTGCTGATACTGTGATAGACTATGGGGACTTTTGAAGTTAGACTATGACATGGCTACAAGCCTATGGGGACCGGGGAGTGGAGAATGAAAATGGCTCCCAGAGGCTTATAGGGAGTGGCACTATTAGGAGGTGTGTGGCCTTGTTGGAGGAAGTGTGCCACTGGAATGGGCTTTGAGGTTTTAAATGCTCCAGCCAGGCCCAGTGTCACTCTCTCTTCTTTCTGCCTGTGAATCCAGATGTAGAACTCTCAGCTACCTCTCCAGCACCACGTCTGCTTGCATGCCACCATGACATTAATGGACCAAATTTCTGAACCATAACTCAGCCCTAATTAAATGTGTTCCTTTGTAAGAGCTGCTGTGGTCATGGTGTCTCTTCACAACAATAGAAACCCTAGCTAAGACAATACGTATACACAATCCTAGACATATACACATAATTTAAAATAAAAATTAAGTAGTTATGCAAACAAATGTCCTAATATTGTAAGCATGGTGCATAAAAAGCTGGACTCCCACAGTTGTCCTCCAATCTACACACATGGCTGGCCCCCAATAAATAATAAAATTTTTTAATTTAAAGATTTACCCCTTCTCTTTCTGTGTGTCTCTCTTTTGCTGGGGATTGAACCCATAGCTTTATTTATACATACCAGGCAAACACTGTACTCTCAGCTATACCATAAGCCTGTTTCAAGGAAATAGTTTAATTTTCTTCTTGATTTCTTGTCTACTGATTGTTCAAAGTAAAGTTTTTGGCCAGGCAGAGGCAGGTGGATATCTGTGAGTTAGTGTACAGTATGCACACTGCTCTTGCAGAGGACCCAAGTTATGCAACTGGGAATATAGGTCTGGTGATAATGTGCTTGCTTAGCATGCACAGTGTCCTAGGTTTTACCCCCAGCACCACATAAAACCAGGTATGGTAGTAAAACCCTGTAATAGCCAGGACATGGAAGGTGGGTCATAAGCTCAAATGCATCTTTTGGTGAGAAGCTAAGAGCATCTTTAAACAAATTTTTTTAATTTATTTACCTTACATTTTATGTGCAGGTGTTTTGCCTGCATGTATTGTTATGCCCAGTTCACAAAACCCTAAGACAAGCCAGGAAGACTCCAACTTGATGCAAAGGCAAAAGGATCTTTATTCAGGGTACGAGTCAAGGCAAGGACCCTCACACGCACTCCACACAGGGAGCCAGTGAATCATGGTGCCCAGGCTGGAAAGCCTGAGGATTTGAAGGGATTATAAGGGAGGAGGGGGTGGGCAGTTAGGGAGACGAAACATACAGAATCACATTTGGTTTTGTAAGATGACCTCAGAGAGTCCTCTGACAACCCTGTTCTCAGCAGGAGAAGGAAACTCCCAGTCAACCGTTTCTCGATTAACAAGCCACAAAACAATCTTATCAGTCCTCTCAAGGCAATCCTCACAGTTTCCCAGAGATAGTTTATGGTCCAGGGTAGGGGTTTGTCTTGCCTGCGCATACCAAGAGGTTCATGAGCTGGTCTGGGGTGGAGGTCAGTTCTCCTTGAGAATACCAAGAGCCTCATTGAGAGGGTCTCAGTAGGGCTATTAACCAGGTTGTATAAACATTAAGTTCTTTTGAGAGCTCTTTATCTATGCCTCTGTCCAAATGGTCTCTCAAGGCCTCTGAGGGAGGGAAATCTAGGTTTTCAGGCCTTTTTTTGTTGTTGTTGTTATTTTATTTATTTATTTATTTATTTTTGGTTTTTCGAGACAGGGTTTCTCTGTGCAGCCCTGACTGTCCTGGACTCACTTTGTAGACCAGGCTGGCCTCGAACTCACAATGATCCGCCTGCCTCTGCCTCCCGAGCCTTTTTTTGTTTTGTTTTGTTTTTTGTTATTTTACTTTTATGAGCTTGTTACAGCAGAGGTGGGTGGGTAAGAACTTCGACAGGCCAGGAGGAGAGGATGGAGTTTTTGTTCTTTCAGTATGTCTATGTGAGAGTGTCAGATCTCGGAATTATAGACAGTTGTGAACTACCATGTGGCTTCTGGGATTTGAACCTTAGTCCTCTGGAAGATCAGTCAGTACCCTTAACTGCTGAGCCATCTCTCCAGTCCCAAAGCTGAGAGCATCTTAAGATTGGGAACAAGGCAGGATGTGTTATCTCACCACTTTTATTGAACATAGTGCTGCAAATCCTGGCCAGAGTGAGGGAGGGAAGAAAAAGGGCATCTTAGGGCTATCACTTAGTACTATTTTTTATTATATTGATTGATTGTGTCTTGGTGTCTGTGTTTGTGTGCTTTTGTACATGTGTGAGTATGTGCATGCATTTTAGAGAATGATGGTGATGGAAAAAGAAAAACCTGTCACTCACTGCAGATGATGTGATCTTACATGCAAATTCTCCCCAAATTCCACCCCAAGCTATCAGAACTAATAAGATGAATTTAGCAGAGTTATAGGATACAAAATCAACATTCAAAAATCAGTAACTAGAAGCACTGTTATAAACCAACTGCAAGTGATTAGAAATCACAAAAGCAGTTCTGGTCACTAGAGCTACCGAAAAAGCAGGAATAAATTTAACCGAACATGTGAAAGATCTCTAAAACAAACATTACACAGCACAGGTGAAGTGAGTGGAGGGGCAAAGATGTGGGAAGACATCTTTGTTGATGGGTAGGAAGAGTTAATACTGCTAAAATGTCTTCACTGTGCAAAGCAATTTACAGATTAGCACAATCCCCATCAATACATGGCGGCATTCGTGTTAGTTACTTTGCCTGTTGCTATGATAAAATACCCTGACAGAAGTTGCCTCATGGTTAAGGAACTTATTTTGGCTCATGGATCAAGGTTACAGCCCGTCTTGGAGAAAGTCACAGCAACGGGCGCCTGAGGCAGCTGGTCACACTGTATCCACAGCCAGGAACAGAGAGGGATGAATGCTGGGGTTCAGCTAGCTTCCTCCTAATTATGCAATACAGGAGACCTGCCCATGGGGTGGATGGTGCTGTCCACACTTAGGGTGGGTCTTTCCACTTGGGTTTAACATAATATGGAAAAATCCCTCACAGACATGGCCAGACAGTTGTCTCCAAGGTGGTTGTAGACCCTGTCAAGCTGACGGTCAACTACAAACCACCACAGCCTTCTTCGCAGAAGCAGAAAAAAATTCTAAAACGCAGATAACATCATAAAAATCCCTAAATACCCTAAAAAATTATGAACAAAAAGAACAGAGCAGAAAACTATAGTAATCAAAACCGCCCAGTAGTCTCCACACTAGGGGGTCTGAGGCAGGACAAAAGAGTTCAAGTTCATTGCTACATAGTGCAAACTTGTTACAAAAACTAAACACTCCCTCCAAAAAAAAAAAAAACCCTGCCAGAATATATTGGTATAAAATATATGCATATCAGGACAGAATAGAGAACCTAGAAGTAACCCAGCCTTCTATAGCTGATTGATTTCAACAGAAGGGCTAAAAACACACATTGGAGAAGGGAAAGAATTTTCAATAAATACTGTTGGGAAAACTGGGTCTCCACATGTGTAAGAATGAAGTTAGATTCCCCGTCTCCCACTGTTTACAAAGATCATCAATGACAACAGAATGCATTAAAGACTAAAACATAAGACATGGAAGTGCTAGAAGAAAAGAGTCAGGACCTGGCTCGGTGGTGGCACCTGTGATCTCAGCACTTGGGAAGTGGAGTTGGATTAGGAGTCAAAGGACATACTTGGCTATAGGATTTGGGGGTGGACAAATTTTGTTTTTTTTTTGTTTTTTTTACAAAACCCCAAAAGCATAAGAAATGAAAGCAATATAGAAAAACAGGACTACACAAAGCTATATAGCTTCTGAATAGCAAAGGAAACATTCAATACTACAGAGTAGAAGAGAATATTGGCAATCTATACAGAATACACATGGCTCAAAGTCATGTTCATTCTGGACTCCCCCAGATGTGTCTGCCTCTGGCTATGCTCTCCCTTTTATCTACAATAAACTTCTCCTCCACCATACCTAGGAGCAGTCGTGTCCTTTACTTTTTATTTCTTTTTTAAATTCACCTAGATTCAATCAAGCACATTAGGTGCAAACACACTTGTCTAGGGGAGTGAAAACATGTGGCTTGTTGTTTCCACAAGCCCCAGCATTCCAGGAAATTATCTATGCCTGGGTACGTGGGGCTTACAGGTTAACTTTGGTGCTTAAAGCATATTTTTGTAAAGAGTGCAGACATGAGGAGGACTGTTAAAAGGATCAGAATACCATGGCTACAGACCCCCATTTCTCTACCGTGGTTGAAAATAGAGTGTAAAAGGGTCTCTGAGGCCTCTGGGGCTCTGCCATTGTGTGTATGGCTCCCAGACAGGAAAGTCCAGTAGAAGCAAATGTTAATTTCTAAGTTTCTATTTCTGGTTCCTGCAGAGGGCACCAAATGCAAGCTAGCAGCTCCTGTTGGCTATTCCTACACACACACACACATTCCTCCATGCTGTAGTTTGCTTCCTTTTCCCCATTCTGTTCTAAAAGCAGTTTGAGGCAGGAAAAGGATTTGTTTGGCTTATGGATTACAGACTATCACCCAGGGAAGCCAGGACAGGAACTCAAGGCAGGAGCTTGAGGCAGGAACCATGAAGGAACACTGCTTTCTCCCTCTGGCTGCCTTTCTTGCACAGAGGCCCAGCTGCCCAGGAGGAGGACCACCTACAGTGGGCTGGGCCCTCCCATACCAGTTAGCAATCAAGAAAATGCCCCACAGACATGCCCACGGGCCAATCTGACAGAGGTAATTCCTTAATTGAGGGCCCCTCTTTCCAGGTATGTCAAATTGGCAAGCCAAATTATGATATCTTCCTTACACCAAAGACATTCCAAATTCCAGTTACCGTAACCACCCAAATGTCCCAGATTAAAACAGCAACTACTTTATATCATGGAATCTGTTGGCTAAGGTTTCGGATCACACTTGGTTGGGCAGGTCTGCTCCTGTGGGTTCATTCACATGCCTGGCACCTTGGGTGGGATGGCTAGGAGACAGTTCATCTGGGACCACCAGGCACTGGGCCTGCATGGCTTTGCACAGCCATCCCAGGGTTGCTGGCTTTCTTCCAGGAAAATGGCTCCTGCTAGGTGTATTCTGAGAAGCTGTGTGACCTGTGTCCTCATCTGAGGAAGTCACAGTATTCTATTGGTCAAAGCAGCCCCTAGATTTCATAGCTGTAATGGGTGCATATTTACAGCCCCACCACCCCCAACCTCCACTTTTCACTCACTTCTGCCTCAGCTGCTATTCCCAGATGTGCCATTGGAAACTGGAGACAGAGTCTTGCAAACAGAAAGTGTCACAAATGATTTCTTTCACACCTACGAAAGCTAAGAGAAATGGGGCACAGGCCACTACCATCTTCCTTCACTAAGAGTATGTTTCTTGGAGAGTTGTATAGGACTAGGAAGAGTTCAGGGTGGACCCTCAGAAGGAAGCCCCTCAGACAAAGGCAATGTGGGTTCATTGGTCTGTAGTTCAGTGGAGTTGGTGTTTAGGTCTCACACCTGGAACAAACGTCTAAGGTGCCTTTTTAACACATCCAAGTGGATCTGGCTGCCAGGCTCTCCCAGCATCCCTCAGTCCCTACCTGTTACAGGGTATGGCTGGCATAACCCACCCCATACCCTAAATTTCTCCAGGCCAGGGGCTGAGCTGCCCTTCCCCCAGTTGCCCTTTCCTATATAATCCAGTGATTTTGGTTACCTGGACTTCTGGTTTATCCTTTACTCTCTTGGCCCAGGCCACCCCTCTTGGTTTGTGGCTACTCTCCCTTCTCCCCTTCCCCATCTCCTCACATGGCACAGCTCAGTCTGGCCAAGTTCACTCTGGACTCTCCCAGAAGTGTCTGCCTCTGGCTATGTTGTCTACAATAAACTTTCTCCTCCACCTCTTTAGGAGTAGTCATGTCCTTCCTTTTTATTCTTTTTTTTTTTCATTTTGTTTGGTGAGGACCCCTTATACCATCACTCGTTGAAACAAGGCCTCACTGTGTTGATTTGGGTGGCTTTGAATTTGCTATGTAGCCTAACCTGGCCTGGACTTAAGGTCCTCCTGCCTCAGCCTCCAAGTATTGGGATCACAGGTGAGTGATACTACACCCAGCTTCACTCTTGTGCCATATGCCAAGGAACCTTTGCTCCTGGTACCTCTGGGAACACGTGTAATTAATGTTGGAATGAGATCCTTGGTCAGCGGCCAAGGGCCTTGACCGAGGAGCTTATCTCTCCACATAGGTGGGAGAACTGAACTTCACTAATGACTCAAACTGGCTTGCTTTACTACAGGAGATGGATAGGGCTAGATTCTCAGAAGCAATGACTGGCGCATAGGCTGACCGACCAATCAATCGTGATGAGCTCTGGAGGTTCTCCATCAATACACCCAGTGTGCTCTCGTCTCCCTTGTTACAGTGATGGATACTTGTCTGTTGCAGGAAATACTCAGAAATATGTCCCACCACTTTCCCTAAGGACTAGTGGCTTGGTTTTCTCCAGAGACCATACTTTGTTTACACATATGTTACATGACTTTTCAGTTGGGTGGTGAGGAGTCCTGGGCTAACCTCTGACAGACTATGCTCTTGGGCGGCAGTTGGGCTGAATGAACATGGGCCACTCTTACTGATGAAATCAGCAAAAGTCAGTTCATTACTGAAAGTGTGAAACCTTAGCCCAGGACAAGTCAAAGCCACCTCATGCCCCTGCCACTCATCAGACGGCCTCAGCAGGCACCGCAAAGCCAACTTAAAACAAAACAAAACAAAACAGGAAGTAGCATTTTCCCCAAGGCTGTTGTCACTGCAGAAGCAAGTGGGCTGTCCTTTCCTGAGTGGCTCCTGCTTCCTTTTCAGGACCTCATCACTGGACACTCTTATCACTGCCAGCCTTGGTGACTGAACTCTCAGGCTGTTAACCCTTTGTGCCTTGAAAGGCAGTCAGTACAAATGGGGCATCCCATAGTTGTCTGGGAGAACTGAGGTTAGAGGACAAACTCTGGTGTTGAGTGTTGTCCTTCCTTCTTTCCTTCCTTCCTTTCTTCCTTCCTTCCTTTCTTTTTTATTTTTGGGATGGCCTCTCACTGGCCTGGAACTCACCACGTAGGCTAGACTGGCTGCTGGACATTGAGCCAGGGATCCACCTGTATCTGCCTTCTCGGTGTTGAGATTGCAAGTGCACACCCTCATACCCAGCTTTTTTTTTTTTTAACATTGATTCTGGAGTTAGTACTTAGGACTCGGGTCCTGGCACTTGTCTGGCAAGCCCTTCACACACTGACCTCCCCAGCTACCAGCCTCAGAATTCCTGATAGGCTTCCAGGTACAACATTCCATATTCATCTCAATTCCAGAGTCTCCAAAGAATCAGGTTCTGTTTGCCATGGGGCCTGATGTCAATCGCTTTGTGTAGCCTGCTGTGCTCTGAGCCGAGCTCATTACGGTACAATTTACAGTCAGCTTATATGCATCTTTTCTCAAGTCCTGTCCCCTCTGTCTTGACTTGAAGAGCTGTCCCCTGTTCTGGTGTTTTGTCTCCCTGAAAGTCAAGGAACCTACGTTGGTCTTTTTTTCCTTCCAGGGTGGGACAAATCAGAGGGGCAACTGTGCAGCCATATAAGAACCATTGTCTCTTTCACTCTTTTGCAGTAAGGGCTGTGGTCCAAACAGGTGGCCAAAATCAGTTCACATATCCAGCTTTAAGGGAGAAAGAAAAATGCTGCTGGCTCTCTACACAAGTGATTTATTAGGCCTAAGCCAGCAAATAATAATCCAGTTGTAGGAATTCAATCTCCTTCCCCCCAAAAAAACTTCTCCCCATCTTTCTCGAGCTGTGGTACCCTATGAGCCAACCTCTCTCACTAGGCCTAATGGAACCTGTCTCTAGCTTGGGTATGCAGTCTTCCTAAACATCTATTAAAAGTGGCTGATGTCCTAACGGAGAGAGAGAAGATTCAGAGTGATGGCCATTGTGATGGAAAGCATTTGCATCTATGATAGTTAGCTTTGTCAACTGGACACAATTTAGAGTCACCTTGAAGAGAGTTCTGATGAGGGGTTGTCTAGGTAATGTGCGTTGATGTGGGAAGAGCCAGCCCACTGTGGGTAGCATCATTCTCTAAGACAAGAGAAAGTGAGCCATGTGGTAAGCAGGTACATGGTAGTTCGTTTCTCTCTGCTCTTGACGGTCAATGTGATGTGACCAGCTGATTCAAGTTTTTGTCACCTTGACTTTCCCACAATGATGGACTGTAGCCTCTAATTTTAAGCAAAAATAAACCCTTTATCCCCCAAGCAAGAGCTTTTAAAATATTTTAGAATTACAGTTACTGTGTGTCCTCTGTGTATAAGTATGTGGGCACACACATGTCGTGCTGTGCGTGTGGAGCTCAGACAAGTTGGTTCTTCTTCCCACTCTGTGGGTTAGAGGGGCTGGAGTCAGGCATCAAATCCTGCAGCAAGTGCTTTTACATGTTGGACCATCTCACCACCCAACCCCAACCACCCCAAAGCTATTTTTGTCAAAATATTTTATCATAGCAACTAATGAAGGACCCTAGGGGGACCCCTAATTAAAATCCTTAAAGGACCCTGAGACCCCAAAAAGGCTTAACTTCTGGGTTAGGCTGACTCCATGGCAGGCTTCAGTTTCTTGTTGGAATTAACCAGGCCTACCTAAGTCTACATTTCTCAGAAGTGAGCTGGAGGAACCACAGACAATGGGCAGCCAAGCAGAGGTGGGCTGGCCATTTGGCCTGAGGAAGATAAGGTTGCTCAAGGTTTCTTGTCTGCTGATTTGAATACCCCTCTTGTCTTATGATTAACTCACGAATGCTGGCTAAAAATTCCCTGTGCTTTTGTTGCACCTGTGTTTTCTTAGTTTGAATGCTCCAATTATATTAAAGATTACCCAACCTTTCCTGGAATTTCCCTGAATGGCTCTAAAAGGCCTATATGCCTTTATTTGGGGTTGCCATTTTGCTTGAATGGTGATCCCTGCATGCTGGACTTCTGCAGAATAAATTCTCTTTGCTGTTTGCATACTATCTGGGTCTGGTGTGTTTTCTTCAGCAAGTGCTGGACCCTAACACTAGAAAGGAAACCAAACAGAATCCTAACCCTTATTCTTGCTCCTCAATGGTCAGCCAGGTAGTCATTATGTTTCTGGAGAGTTCTCAGAGGTTAGGCTAACTGTAACATTGTAACCTTTGCCAGCAAGTGTTCAAGAACCCAGCTCTGACCGACTCAGAAGATACCATGTTTCTGGGTGATTAAAAACAGGCCTGGGACTCAAAGCAGGCAGAGTGGTCAAAGAGCAAGATTTAACTGGGGGCTTTGGGTTGAGAACCTGTGGAATAATTGTTCTCTACTCCCCTGAGTCATGCAGGAGAGCAGGTACAGCTTGAAACCATGCCAGTCAGCTCACATTAGCAGAAGAGACCCTGGCAGCAGAGAGGATGCAGAGAAGTGAAGCAGGCCCTTCATTAAACTCTGCCTACCTACCACTGGACACTTCATTTGTCACTCAAATAAATACCACCCCGGGGTTGACATAACCTCCTTTGGTTGCTGATTGCATCACGGAAGACCTAGTCATAATCTCAGCCGCTCATCTGTCCCTGTGGCCTCAGGGACAGCTGAGGGAATCCCTCACCCTCTCTGGGGAGTGCTCTGTCAGAGTCAGAGAGCAGCGACCACACAGGAGAAGCTGGTAGAACTGGAAGAAAGTACAGCCTCTGGCTAACTCTTCCCACTGAGGCTGGAGGTGTGCTATACCAGGCATGAGCTCAGGGAGTGTCCTCTTATTCTCTCCACACTGTAGCCCCACAACTAGCTCCATGCTGGCCATAAAGTTACCTCAGGAGACATTTGCCTGGCACATGTGGACACTGTGGATGCCTGTGGAAAAGGGTCAGGCCACCCAAGGCCTCAAGTGATGCTCCCCAGGACTCAGGACAGAATGCCTCCTACCTAGATCTACAGGTGGCACTGGGTCTCCATATGTCTTAAACAGGTCCCCAAGCAAGGTCAGAGCCAGGACAGACTGGGCTCGGTGATCTTTGGCAAACCTCACTACCCCTCTGGACATCAGTTTTCTCCCCTATTCCCAAGGAAGCTGGGTGCGAGGCAAATCTAGCCCTCTGGATCTGGGAAATAAAACTGAACCCACTCTCTCCACTCCATCCAGGATCAGTAAGCATTTGCCCCAGCACCCATGGGA
This sequence comes from Lophiomys imhausi, assembly GCA_907164525.1. Taxonomy (NCBI): domain Eukaryota; kingdom Metazoa; phylum Chordata; class Mammalia; order Rodentia; family Muridae; genus Lophiomys; species Lophiomys imhausi. Next base: position 937,867 of record CAJQZJ010014563.1, on the reverse strand, counting down.
GAGTGTGCCACAGTCAGGAATCACCTTTATTCCTTGCTTGTCCACCCAGAAGCCCAAGAATAGTAATGGAAACAACATAGATGCCTGCCTGTGAAGACATAGCCTTGGGCTGATTTCTCTGAGCAAATACAGTTCACAGTTCTGACTCTCTAGGTGAGAAGGTGGGGCCTGCTGAGTTCCCAAGACTTAGGCTCACTAAAGAGCTTTGTATAACAGCCCAGGGGCAGCCTGTGTGGTGACAAGGTGTGTATATTGGGGAAGGAAACAAACAGAGATTTTTTTTTTCCCAAAATAGAGCCAAACCCCACTCGGGAAATAAGGGAAAGGCAGTTCTCAGATATGCAGGCTTAAGGAAAAAGGAATCCCTGGAAAAAGGAAGAGGTTGGGTATGTGGGTGACAGTGGGGCGAAAAACAAAGGTGTACAAGATGCAGACATTGAAAAGGGTCACAGGGCCCTTCTGGGAATCAGCAGGCAGCAAGGACTCAGCAGTAGAACCCCAAACCAGGCAAGTCAGCTTGAGGAAACACCAGCACCTGCCCTGGATTGAGTCTCCCACACAGGACTACGTGGTTGTGAAGGGCGTTGGCAAGACAGAGGGCAAGATGCAGAGAGAACCACAAGGTCAAGACGGACTCTGGGATTTGAAGCTATAACCACCATCCCTTGGGGAACTTCAAAAGGAGGAACGCTTCTGTTCTGATAGGGTTCACATAGAAAGTGATGTGGCTGAGTCTTCACCCTCTTGGGAGTAGGCTTGAAGCCTGTGGCTTTCTCAGTACTTCCGACTCACATGAAGTTGATCCAGGCTGTGGCCAGTTGGAGGGTCCCTCACCGGATCTGAAGCTGGGAGCTGCACCAAGACAATATGCTGGCCTCCTATTCTGTGGCTCTTAAGTCTTGAGAGACCCAAAAGCTGACTTCCTTGGGTCGGAACAGCTGTGCTTGGAGGTACAGGAGCCTGGGCAGCAGCGCTCCTAAACCCAGACAAGACCAGAACAAACCACACCAGGCTTGCAGATTCCCGAGTGTCTAACAGTGCTAAGCCAAGTCCATGGCCTGAGCCAGCATTGTTCCAGAAGAGGTAAGGCATTACAGCCAGCTGTTTAGCCAGATTAGGGGGGTCATGGGGCAGTCCCCAGGGTGGGTATGTAGACGGTTTCTGGTTCTTCTAGTTAAGACAGGATTCAGTGGTCCAAGACTCTTCCAGTCAAACTGAGTCAAAAGCATGTCTTAGCAGCAAGAATGTATCCTTGTTTTGTCACATGAAGGTCAATGGGCGCTGTCCCAGGAGAGGGCAAGGCCAGCTTGACGTGAAGGGCAGAGAAACAGCGTACCAGTTGCATTGGGCTGTGGCCCACCTGTTCCTTGAGCCTCTCACGTGAAGTAGCGGCAGGGTGTGGAGTCGATGTAGCAGTACTGGGTGCACCGAAGGTCTCCATATGATCTGAGGGAGGCAAAGACCCTGATCAGGGCAGGGACAGAAGACCAGCACAGCGGGGAGGGAAAAACACACTCTAAAACATGACTGGTGATTCAAATGCACTAAACTACCACAACCCTCACTGAGGGCCAAAGTCTTGGAAATCTTTTCTGCCTCGTTTGGGGTGTGGGTCTCTTGGGTTTTCCACTTTAAGTTCTAGCAGAGGAGCTAAGGTGGGAGGAACAGTTAGCCTTGATGTTAACATGTCCTCTATGAGACACTCACCCTCTTCTTGGTGCCTAAGGGTGTCCCATGCTCTCTATGAAATCACTCTGTACTAACACAAATGTCCTCTGTTTGTGCTGAAGGAACAGCATTGGCCTGATACAGCCGCTGACCTCTTGAAATTTGGCTAGTGTGACTAAAGAACTGAATTTAAAATTCTAATGATTTTAAAATTGAGTAGCTACATGGGACAGGGGCTGCCATGTTGGGCAGTGTAGTCTACCATCTGCAAACCCAAATGGCAACCCTCAAACAGTATCCTATCCACACACATTCACATCCATCTCTTGGAGGCTTCTAGAGATTAGAAGGACAGTTCTGGTGAGCTTGTGAAGAAGCCCCAGGCTCTCTATTCAGCCATTAGCTCCATGTCAGATGTGGACACTATATGGACTCTATGGAGCCGTTAAGCAGCGCCGTCTGTTGGCCAGATCTGGAAAGGTATTTGTTAGGAACCGTCCTTAATTCAGGCATGGGGCAGTGCACACACACACACACACACACACACATATCCTGGCTGAGTCTAACCAGGGTTGGAGACTGGGGTTGGCAGGAGTGTGCAACTCCTACAGCCAGGTTGCAGGTTGTACAGGCTGACATGTGTTGGAGGCTGAGTGCTGAGGAGTCCCCTGAGAGTATGGGAGGCAGGTAACTGGGAAAGTGATGTCTATTCCCAGCCTGCTGAAGGCCTGCCTGAAGGAAAGTGATGAAAGCCAAAGCTGAGGCTATGGGACTCATGAGAGACTAAGTGATATGAAGGCCAGCGGATGAATGGCTCCCTAGAGTGCCACACACCGATCCTGTTAGGATCAGGTGAGCACAGTGCCATTTAGCACCACTCTGTTCTAGAAGGTTACATTCTGGGCAGGTAGCCTGGAAGATGCTATTGTGGAAGCCAGACCCTAACACATTTGAATATCCTCTGAGGATTTTCCCAGGTGGCTAGGGGGGTCCTTGAAGGGGATGTTTTCTTTGAGGGACCATGAACTGGCAAGATTAGATATTTTTCCTTTTTAAAAATTATGTGAGCCGGGCGGTGGTGGCGCACGCCTTTAATCCCAGCACTTGGGAGGCAGAGGCAGGCGGATCTTTGTGAGTTCGAGGCCAGCCTGGTCTACAAAGCGAGTCCAGGACAGCCAGAGATATTCAGAGAAACCCTGTCTCGAAAAACAAAAAAAAAAAAAAAAATTATGTGTATGTGCCTGTGTGTGTGTGTATCTGTGCGTGCATGCGTGTGTGTATGTAGTGGGGGTAGAAGTGTGCTGTGGTCCACACGTGGAGGTCAGGGGACATCTGTGGTGTCAGTTCTCACCTTCTACCTTTATATAGGTTCTGGAGGTCAGACTCAGGTCACCTGGCTGTCACTGAGTCATCTTGCTAGACCTCTTTTTTCTTTCTTGTGGAACACTAACCCTACAGAGCTATATCTTAAGTCCCTAAGGTTACATGTTTTAATTCTGGTCTGATTTCAATGAGATGTGTGGAGATGGCCGGTGTGCTCTGGGAGTCCAGCTGGGTAGACAGATGAAGCCTGTGAAATGTCCCCATGCTGTTCTCTGCTATGCTCTCTACTTCCTCCCAGGCCGCAACCCAGTAACCACTGGGAGCAGCAGACCTGCTCTGCCCTGGTCCAGCATGATACCGATGGCTGACACTGCTCTGACCGAGGCCTCTTGGGGACTGCAATGACAAGGGGACCATGGATTCCACCCCGCCTCAGTGTTTAGGAAGTACCAGGAACACAAAGGGTCCTAGAAAATGTCTGTGAAGGAAAGCAGGGGAGGGGAGAGGCTGTAAGAGTGTGGGAGGCCTTCCTACCCGGGGAGATAGGTCTCGCATGTCAGGTGGCCAAAGTCAGACCCGTCACAGTCCTCCACCCCCTGGTGCCGGTGACCGTCTCCACAGTAGGCCCGGTGACAGTCTGGAGGGACAAAAAGTACAGTCCTGAGAAGGGGCGGGGAGGAGCAGGCATGTCTATGTCTACACAGTAAGGACAGTGTGATGCAGAAGAGTCCCAAGAGCATTGCAACCACTTAGGAACCAAGTTCCAGAAGGCTGCAGACCCACCCAGGACCAAATACCACGCTGACATACCTTGAGATGAGAACAAGGAGATGAAGGTTCTGTATAACAAGTCTAGCAGGGAGACAAGAGCCCTCATGTCACCTATAAAACTGAGAAGGTGGCACTGCCTCCCCTTCATAGAGCTACTGTGGAGCGCAGGTAAAGTGAGACTTAGGAGGCTGGAACTCCAGACCCCAGTGAGAGAGCACAATAGTGCTGAGCTCTCAGGAGGGAAGCTGGCACGAGGCTCTGCCCAGGCTCCTGACAGACCATGCTGCAGCCTCCACAAAGGACATCCATGCATCCATCCACCCGCGAATCCATCTTCCTCCATCTACCTATCTACCTCTCTACACACGGTCTTATTCAATGCATACTGGCCTTTGATTTTCGGCAATCTTCCTGCCTCAGCTTTCCAAATGCTGGGACTACAGGTATATGCCACCATACTTGGACCACCCTTATTTTTAGAGGGCATAGAGACCCCAGTACTTTCTTTTGATTATGACAGTTCCTATTGAAGGGATTCTTGGAAAAGCCAGTACCCCATACATTGTCATCCAAAAGCTGTCAAGGGATCTGGTGAAGCTACCTTGAGAGAAAAACAACCTCCCCCTGTCTCTCAACCCTACCCTGGGTGGAACTTCATTTCAGTGTCTATCATCTGTCCCCTGAGCTTCTAGAAGGCAAGGACACCAATGGTATCCACACATTCCCAGTTCTGACCTCAGCAAACCAAGCCATGGATGGACGCAGTGACCCCAAGTCACATCCAGACCACCCCTTCAAATACCAGCTGGTGGGATCTCTGAAGATATGAGCCCCAGTCGTGTGGCTCTCAAACCTCTTTTACAGTCAAGAGAGCCAAGCTTAGCTGGAAATGGCCCTCCACTGCCATCCTTGATGAGCTGGGTGGCAACTAGAGCCAGCAGCTGAACTCTGTTCTGACTCTGAAAAACATACTTCTAGCTCAGCTTGTATGCTCTGGTCACTTTATGTGGAAAAAAAAAAAACACCCAAAAACCAAAAACAAAACCCAAATCATCAAAAATCCTCTGGAGCCAGGTCCCAGCACTGTCCAGGAATCTGGAGGCATGGTTGGCTGCCCTGCTCTCTGCTGACAGATAACAGGGCTTGCACTGAGTGTTCACCTAGGAAAAGAGTTCTGATTCAGTCTCAGCCTCGCTGGCTGCCTTTGTCTCTAGTATACAAAGTGAGAGCCATCACCATCACCCCCTCCTGGGTTTGCCAAGAATTCAGGCTTGGAAGAAAGAGGGCCAGGGGCAAGGAAAGCCCCCCTGGAGACAGGACCCTGAGCACCTCTCCTGTTGACATTCTTGGGTGGCCGGGGATTGGGAAGGAGCTCTCCAAAGCCCCCCCCCCTTCCCCCTTGCCTTTGCCTCATACCATCACAGCTGATACTCAGTGTGATACCCCACCCCCTCTGCTGGTCACGCCTCCCAGGCTGGACCCCACTCACCAATGCAGCTGTCACCCACATCATGATTACCATCGTCGCATTCCTCCCCAGGCTGCAGGACCCCATCCCCACAGGTGCCACGCTGCTTCACGGTGTAACCCATGGGGTAGAAAGGGGTTAGCTGGCCAAAGAAACACACAGACATTAATGATGCTGGCGTGCCTAGGCAACCACAAGGTAGGAGAGTCGGTGGCCCTGGGAACAGATGCTCTGGGTCTAGGACGCATCTCTCATCTTCCTCCCAGGAAGGAGACCATCTTTCCCAAAGGCAATCCAGGCTCAAGATGACCTTCTGTTTGGATATGGGGCTGTGGAGGGCTGCTCAGACAATGAGAGAGGGAGGGTGAGTAGCTCCTCCTGCAGACACAGCAGAAGCTCTGTCTAATTGTCTAGCTTTCCTCCCTTTCCCGGCTGAGGACTGGAGGATCACAGCCCAAGGGGCTAGCCCAAGTACCTGGATAGGGAGCCAGCCAAGGCTATCTTTGAAGTACAAAGATCGCTGGTCTTTTCGGAAGGCAATGGCATTGTGAGTGTTTAGCTTCTCAAGCTCCTCCTGGTTGTTGACCACAAAAATCTGCCAGACAACATAGTAGTCAGGGTCCAGAAAGGCTTCCCCACAGGTCAGGGAGAGCCAGAAGAACCTATTCTCTGTTTGCTTCTTGTAGGAAGAATGTCAAGCTAGTTTGAAATGTCTGAGTTTGAAACACAACGATCCACCTTGATTTACCATATTTAAATGTTTTTTAATATGTCACCAAGGCTTAAAAGGTGATGCTAAAGTAATTTGACATCTGGAAATGATCACACACAGTGAGGATCATGACATCCAGTACTGTATAGTGAACTCAGAGCATTCTAGCAAGCACCCAGCCACTGAGCTACATCCTCAGGGCAACTCTTTCAGACAGACAATATAATCTCAACCACATCGAAGTTAGTCTTGAAAGTAAAAAGTGGGGGAAATGCCCCTTACTGGACTCACATCCAAATTAACAGTTTGCTTGTTTTCCTTTTATTTTTGTCCCCACTCTGCAATTTTCTATTGTGGGTGGGTAGCCACTGTAACAGGGGAAAAGGGGAAAGTGAATTTTCCTAAAGTCCATCATGAAGGCCTAAGATCAGGTAGAGAGCATCCTCAGCACCCACCCGGACCATGTCCCGAGGAGCCTTACCGCAGGAACTCGAAGGGAGCCAGGCCCATACATGGAGTCCCCGTAGGAGGGGTTATTCACACCCGCAGGGGGTCCACAGAGGCATCTTCCTGGAGGCCCTGGAAAGCCTCTTTCCCCTTTGAGTCCCATTACAAGTTGCCCTAGGAAGCAACAGACTGTTGTGTAACTAGAGCCAAGCAGGTTGGGAGATATGAACAACCTGTGCAGGGAAGAGAAGTGCCAGCTCGAGGCAGGGGCCAGGCAGAGGGAGAGGCTCCCAGCCATGAGGAGGAGGAGGAATGCAGGAGAAACAACCAGCAAGGAACAGAGCCTCCCCCTCAATCCTGCCTGGAAGACAGACAAGAGAGCTCTGATCCTATAGAAGCAGGCTTAGTTTGACCACTAGGTAAACCTGTAAGAAAGATGTGGGATTTGTGGAACCTGGGGCCCCCTGAGCTTGACACCTAGAGGCCAGACCAAGTTAATACATCATCTGTTGCTTATCTCTAGACTTCCTTGTCGGAGAACATGTCCTACCATTATTAAAGGGGTCTTTAGGCAGTCGGATATGCAGGGGTTGAAAAACTTTCACTGTGCTTTAAAAAAAAATATTGTTGGGGGCTGGAGAGATGCCTCAGTGGTTGGGGGTCCTGAGTTCAATTCCCAGCAACCACATGGTGGCTCACCACCATCCACAACACGATCTGATGCCCTCCTCTGGCCTGCAGATGTTCATGCAGATAAAGCACCCATACATAAAATAAATAAATAAATCTTTTAAAAAATATATATATTGTTATTTATTTGGGGGAGGAGGGAGGTTGTGCATACCAGGGTACAAGAATGGAAGTCAGAGGACAACTTTTAGGAGTTAGCTCTCTCCTCTCACAATATGGGACCTGTTGATGGAACTCAGGCCTTCGGGTGTGGCAACAAAGTGCCTTTGCCCACTGAGTCATCTTGCCAGTCCAACTTTCACTGTCTTAAGTTTCTTTTTCTTTTTCTTTCTTTCTTTCTTTTTCTTTTTTGGTTTTTGGTTTTTCAAGACAGGGTTTCTCTGTGTAGCTCTGGCTGTCCTGGACTCACTTTGTAGACCAGGCTGGCCTTGAACTCACAGGGATCCGCCTGCCTCTGCCTTCCAAGTGCTGGGGTTAAAGGTGTGGACCACAGCCGGGCGGTGGTGGCGCACGCCTTTAATCCCAGCACTTGGGAG
>CAJQZJ010014563.1:859696-929852 GCA_907164525.1 Lophiomys imhausi | reverse complement strand
TTTTTTTATTTCTTCAAGTTACATCTCAATCACAATCCCCTCCCTTTTTTGTTTTTTAGGTTTTTTTTTTTTGAGTCAGGGTTTCTCTGTGCAGCTTTGGCTGTCCTGGAACTGGCTCTGTAGCCCAGGCTGGCCTCAAACTCACAGAGATTCACTTGACTCTGCCTCCCGAGTGCTGGAATTAAAGGTATGTGCCACCATCGCCTGGTTAAGTTTCTTATATAGAGGATATTTACAGAGGAATTTCTAGGTGTGTGTTTCTTTTATTTCTCCTGGAAGAAATAGAACATTTTCTTCTCTTCCCTAGTTTCTCTGTATAATGGAGCCCTGGATGTCCTAGAATTCACTCTGTAGCCCAGGCTGGCCTCGAACTCATAAAGATCTGCCTGCCTCTACTTCACAAGTCCTGGGATTAAAGGTGTGCACCACCACCAACTGGCCTCATTTTGAGTTTTACTCATCATTTATTTAATTTTTTGAGATGAACTTACTATATTGCTTAGCCTGGTTTTGAATTCTTGGATCCAAGCAATCCTCCTGCCTCAGCCTCCAAACTGGCTGGAACTTCAGGTGTTTACCACTATACCCAATTTTGCCTTGAGTTTTTTAATGGTATGTTCCTGAAACAGAGTATCACTTGTTAGCCCAGGGTGACCTGGAACTTGCTATATAGCACAAGGTGGCCTCAATCTGGTGACAATTCTCCTGACTCTGTCTCCCAAGTGCTGAGATTACAGGATTAAGTCATCATACCCAGATTCTTCATTGTGGCTTTTAAAGACCTCGATGCCGAAGTCACACTCAAACCAATTCCATACAGACCTCCAGACATCCATAGGGTTTTTTTTTTCAGTGCTATGGTTTGAACCCAGGGCCATTGGGTGTGCTTGGTTAGCACTCTGCCACTGAGCCACACTCCCAGTCCTTGGGCATCCATAGTTTTTAAAGTTTTCAAGATGTTTCCATCATACATCATGATGGAGAACCACTAGGGAAATGGTATGTGTACAGAATACACCCCCCCCCCCAACCAAATCATCTTCCTTACTCTCCATCCCTCTCTTCTCCACGGTTTACTCAGGCTCCTTCTATCCTCAGTTCAAACAAACTTCACCTCCTCAGAGATGCCTCCCCAGATCTCCTACTCTGTCACACACACTCTGGTACGTTCACTTACAAGCTTACACATTCTGAGATTATCCCATAAGGTCTCTAAATTGAACAAGGGTGGGCCATGGCTTGACACATATTTGGAACAGAGTATCTGTTCGATGTTTGAATATCTGATTAGAGAGGAAGAGTCTTTGGGAAAGACTGGAAGTCACACTGTCTGACAGAAAGGTGCTGAAGCAGGAGCCATTTGACAGGACAAAGGAAGAGAGGAAAGGGCAGGATGAAAAGAGATCCACAACACACCCTTCCTCCAGGAGAAATAAGGCCCATAGGAAACCACCCTGTCCTTGGTCTTGGGCAGTTTAGCTGGGGCAGTCAGGAACTGGGAACAGAGTCTGTAGATCCTAGAAGGGTGGCAAATAAAGTGAATCCACGGTGTGACATATGGTCAGGGCCATAGGGAAAGAGGTCACACAATAAAAAGGACCCAGTGGAGGACCCCCACCTCCATAGGCCTTCCTGAGCCAGCTCACAGACATAAAAGGAGGATTGGGATAGAGCATCAGATGTCAAGGTTCAGCTCTAACAAGGAGTAGGAATCGAGCTCTGTGGGTAAACTCCAGTCTTGGGTTCTGATATTTTCAGATGACTCCAAACAGACAGACACCACTATCTCTGGAACATCCTGGGTAAACACCTGGGGAACATGAAGAATTTCTGGAGAGGTGGGACTGCTCTGTGACAAGGAGGAACTTGGGAGTGGTATTGGAGCAGCCTTCTGGAATGTTCTATTACCCCAGAACTCCCCCAACACCCTAGCATCAGAAAGAGTTAGGGCTTTTCAAATATCCTGCTAATTAGTGGTGTGTCTGAGATTTGAACTCAGGCTTTACCTAACTCTGTCCCATTCAGATGACAGAGCCAAGAACACGGTGCTCCCAGGGGGCTGTCATTCCCAGGTACTGTGTTGATTCATTCACATCCTGTCTGGATACAGGAAAGAACTGTCTAAATTTGTAATTGTATTATTGCAAATTACATCTTAAATCTTGCCTGTATTTCCTCCCCACTCTTGTCCCCTCTTTCCCTGTAACTTGAGTAATTAAAAAGTTCCCGCCCTCTCCAACTCCTTCAGCACCAGCTGGCCCCATGGTGCTGAGAATCAGACCTGTGGTGGCCTCCCACAGGATGTGGCAGGGAGCCTGCTGCCACCACTGCAGTTTTCCTACTGCTTCCCCTTCCTCCCAGTTGTCAGAGGACACTCATCATCCTGCTAGCTTCCTGCCACGATGCTCTCTGAAGGGCATGAGAACTTGAACTCCTTCCCCAACGCCTTGCTGCCATCCTCTGTTGACAGAGGTCCCATCTTCCCCAGGAGCTTCTTATGGGAAGCAGGTCAGGAGGGGATAGTGTGAGGAGGCAGAGGAACCAGAATGATAAAGGGCTGTGTAGGGATTCAGGAGCCACAGGTAGAACCTGGACCATGGTGGCCATCAGTCAGTGCTGTGGCCTTGAGGAAGTTCAAGGTTCTTAGACATAAAAGGAGGATTGGGATAGAGCATCCGAGAGAACACAATCTAACCTGTGCTCTCTGGAGCCCAAAGATATGCAAAGAAGGATTTGAGGTAGGAGCAGAGGACACATTTTCTTCTTGAGTGGCTTTGTGGCTTTCTGATTGATCGGTTTTCTCCAGGCTAGACTTAGAACTTCCCATGGTCTTCTTAAAGGGATACCAGGTTATGCCACAATACCTGGTAGATTTGGGGCTTTTATTGGATTAAAATGTGGGGAGTCACTCCAGAGGCCTGTTCTAATTCTGTATTATTATCCAACTTAGGCACAGGGATGTCCCTTCTAAACCCCTACCTACACTCCAAGCCCCCTAGATTTTCACATACAGCAGGGGGACTGGCCCATTTTGTCCCTTCATCCTTTTCAGCTCTCTTCCTCTGGGTGGCTCCTCAGAAAGGAAGTAATTTGAAGGGAAGGAATAGGGAGGGAACATCAGTCTGAAGAGATGGCCTACCATCCTACTGGAGGACAGGTGCAACCCAGGAGAGACGGAGTAAGTCCCTGAGTGGCTCCACCCTCCAGATGCCATGCCAGATGAGACCCTGACCCAGCTCTCAACATCATTTGGCATCTAGCAGAAGATGAAACATCCACAAAAAGCAAGTCAGCTGGGGGAATAGCTCAGCAGTAGAGAGTTTGCCTAGCGTACATGAAGCCCTGTGCTCAACACCCAGTAACACACACTCATACACACTAACACACACCACCATACCACACACACACACACACACACACACACAGAGAGAGAGAGAGAGAGAGAGAGAGAGAGAGAGAGAATGGAATAAAAAGGAAAGGAGAAAAGAAAGAGAAAGTCACCAATGGTAAGAGCCATAACAGAAAGAACAATGCATCCTTCTGGGAGAGGGTAAGATGGCAGAGGGGGATACAGCCATACACGTCTGGGAGAGAAGAAACTAAAAGGTCAGGAAAGGAAAACAAAACTGCTGGCTGCTAAATCCTTGGGTTGCAATTCTCAAGACTGCACAAACATGGCTTTCTGAGAACCTGCTCATAGCTCTTAGGCCCAGGAAGGAATCTAAGGTCAGATGGAACCAGGTTTACAAAGACACATAAGCACAATGGGATCATTAAGGTCTCAGTTTGCCAATCACCTTCATATGTGTCTATCCTGAACATCATGTCCCCAGAATGCTTAGAGTTTTTGTTTTGCTTTTATGCCCCTAAATACTTCAAGGGCCAAGAAATTCTTTCCACGGCAAAACCAGGCTTCCACCATGCTGTCAGTCCCGATCAGTACGTCATGGTGCCAAGGATTCCCTCGTTTTGGAAATGCTGTGATCCTCAAGCACAGCCTGAGACAGTGGTCCCCAGGCATCCATGGACCATTAACTAAATAAGTGGGCAAGTAGTATGTCCAAGTAGAAGGGCCCTTCCCCAATGTTTTCCTGCCGTAATTTACCAGGATCTTCACCTAACCATTTTTGGCTCTGTTTGTTTGTTTCGTTTCACAGGGTTTCTCAGTGTAACAGCCCTGGCTGTCTTGGAGCTCACCAGTCTGTAGACCAGGCTGACCTCAAACTCACAGAGATGTGCCTGCCTCTGCCTTCTGAGTGCTGGGATTAAAGTCTTGTACCACCACATCCTGGCTCTAAATCTAACCCTTTTGTGGCAGTTAGAAAGCTAGGAAAGAAAAAAAAGCCTAAGAAGAGTTTTGAGATTGATTCTTCATGGTCTCTTTAGGAGTCCCAGAGCAAACTTTTCTCTGGTTTAAGAACAGGTTGTTTCATGGAAACCTCACTATATGGTGGGAAACATGTTCCCATAAATACAGTAGAAGAAAGGCATTGTGAGATTTTAAAATAGTTCTATTTTTTTTCAGAAAAAAAAGCTGTAATTAAAATTATGATTCCTTTTGTACAGCTGAGGACAGACCTAGGAATGTTGTCTTTATACAGAAGATGAGCTCTCTAAAAGGCCTTATGTTGAGATGATAAAGGAATAAAATAAAAGATTTACTTAATTTAATTAAATTAAATAGATAAAGCAAGGTAGAAACATAACTATTTCATCTTCAATGACCGACTCTTTTTTTTTTTTTTGGTTTTTCGAGACAAGGTTTCTTTCTCTGTGTAGCCCTGGCTGTCCTGGACTCACTTTATAGACCAGGCTGGTCTTGAACTCACAAAGATCCGCCTGCCTCTGCCTCCCAAGTGCTGGGATTAAAGGCATGCGCCACCACCGCCTGGCCAATGACCGACTCTTAATTTCTTTTCAGCAGTTCCTTCCAATGTACCCATTATATCCAATGCAAACAAACACTCTTTTATCACACTGTGTAAGACAGAAAAATCTGCAATCCTTTCTTTACTTCTGGGTTTAAGATAATGTTTGGAACCGGGCGGTGGTGGCGCACGCCTTTAATCCCAGCACTTGGGAGGCAGAGGCAGGCGGATCTTTGTGAGTTCGAGGCCAGCCTGGTCTACAAAGCGAGTCCAGGACAGCCAGAGATATTCAGAGAAACCCTGTCTCGAAAAACCAAAAAAAAAAAAAAAAAAAGATAATGTTTGGAGCCATGAAACATGTTTTTCTAGAAAAATGTTTTAGTTGATAAAATAGGTACCCTTTTCACTAAAAGTATAACTGACATCATTAATGCAATTTACCCCCTCTCTACTTCCTCTGTGTGTTCTCCAAAATGTTAAAACAAAGTTCAATGAACCAACTCACAGAAAAATTGTGAGGATATGTGAAAGAGACCCTTTCATAGACTCTGGCAGTTTCTAACAAGAGACACAAAGCAGAGCTCTGCTGGCATCTCCTTGCAGCTTCTCTGGGGGACCTAGCTGGGAGTACAGCTATGTAGATCAAGCGAAGCTGTGTAAGTCTTACCTGCAGATGGGGGGCCTGGGGGCCCCGGAGGACCTTGACGGCCAGGTTGACCAGAAGGCCCAGGCTTGCCTGGTGGGCCTATAATTCCACTGTCTCCTTTCTGACCCTAAAAGAGAGAAAGATAGATCCCATTATGACATAGTCCTTTCCCCACATTGCCTCTAAATCAGAGACCACCTAGCTCAAAAGAACAAAAGCTCACAGTGGGATATAACTGGTCCCCAGCACCCAGCTCCTGAGAAGAACAGAGCAAGTGATCTTTGCAAGTTTGAAGACCTCATTAAACTCTTACTCTGTTCTAGAAACATGGCACAGGACAACAGAACCAATTCATCTCATCCCCTGGCATGAGTTAAGGAATGAAGTCTCAGAGCAGGACTTGTGCAATGTCCTAATGTTTAGGTAGCTGAGCTAGAGCCATCATTTAAGCATTCATCTCTGTGTTAGGATTATTTTCATTTTACCAGAAGAGTTGTTTCTACCCACAGACTTCCCATTGCTTTCTTGGTAGAGACCCAGCTCCTTACAGAGCCCAAGTAGCTGGTCATGGCCCTGCTCTCCAGCCTTGAGTCTGACTTTTGTTGTTGTTTTTTGTTTTTTCTCAAAAACACCATGATTCTTTTCTTTTTAAATTTTTTTTTTGGTTTTTTGAGACAGGGTTTCTCTGTGTAGCCCTGGCTGTCCTGGACTCACTTTGTAGACCAGGCTGGCCTCAAACTCACAAAGAGCCACCTGCCTCTGCCTCCCAAGTGCAATACCATGATTCTTATCCCACTTCTCAAAAAAATTCTCTCTCTGCCCCAAGCTCCAAACTCTTTTTTATGCCCCTCTGCCTTCAGTTTTAAGCTCTGATGTCTCAGCAGCAAAGCCTTCTTTGATTCCCCCTCCCAGGCTGAGTTGGTGTTCCTTACCACATCCTCTCAAAGCTGTCTTCTTTGAGTGTTGAGGTGTATACCTATCATCATAACACTCAACAGGCTGAGGCAGAGGGATTGCTGCTAGTTTAAAGGCAGCCTAGGATACATAGTGAGTTCTGGTTCTAAGTCACCCAGAACTACAGTGTGAAACTCAGTCTCAGAAACCAAACACACACACACACACACACACACACACACACACACACACACACACCAAACAAACAAACAAAAAACAATCCATGGTTCTTCCTAGCATTAATTTCAGATTACTGGTCATAGATTATGTGTGGTAATTTCATCACTATCTCCCCATGAGACATAAGTTCCATATGGACTAGAATTTACCATGTTCATCTTCTCTCCCTAGATCAGATGAAGGAGGAAAAAGAAGTTGGCAGTGCAATTTTGGCAGGGAGGGATTTTGACAATGTGTCAATCAAGAGATTTTACCTTGACAGTGAGGGCCTGGGGAACTCATGTTATTGCTCTGTGCCTTGGTTTTAACTTATCTAAAGTAGGGCCAGTAAACACACACCCACCTAGGTTCATTGTTGAGCTAACAAAGATGGCCGGAGTGAAAATGTAGTTTGTGAAGAATGAAGGGTGATGGGGACCAAGATGATTGTCCTGGTGGCTGGCTAGGCTTCATCCTCTTTCATGCTGAAAGAAGTTCTGATTTCCTGAGAGCCCTTTGGAGAGTCTAGCAGGGAAGCATAACTACATGTATATAGTCTACCATATAACAGTCCTCTATTGGAGAACGTCATCCTTATCCAATCATGCAGCTTGGGAGGAGACACTTGGAGCAGTGAGTTCTCTGTTCAACAGCCAGACCACCTAGATCAATCATGATGATCAAGGGGATGGCAGATGCCCCAGGCAAATGTCCCTCATACCCAAGAAGCCCTGAGTTCTTAAAGAGAGTCACACCTATAGCTATTCCATATCCAATCACAACACTGACTCAGTGAGGTGCTGTCCTGCCAACATGGCCCTAGAGACCTTCTCCATAATACCAGAGACTGTCCTATACTTGTCCCAGGGGACCCATGAGGTTAGTTTGTTTCCAATTCCACCCTCACAGAGGAGGCTGTTAATCCTCAGGCCAGGGTGAAGCATTCCACATGGTAACCAAGATGGGTCCCAGAATGGCAAAGGAAGTCACACTAGCTTAATATAGCCAGTAAGGCTTGTTTTTCTAACAGTCAGGCCAGCTGGCCCTGAGCACAGGAAGTGCATGGCTTGAAGGAGCTGGAAAGGCTCCGTGATTCTGACACCAGTAGTGGCGGTATCTCCTGCTTCATTGCTCATTGTGTGAAAGGAGCTGTGTCTTTATGGAAGATTTAACTGAGCCGAATTATCCAGGAAACACATTGTTTATTCCTTATCTTCTGTAAGCTTGGGTTTCTCTTGAGGAAGCTGTTCTGTGTCTTTAACTGAAGTTTTTTTTTCTCTTTTGTGCTGCTGGGGCTCGATCTTAGGGCCTTTTGTGTACTGGGTAAGCACTTTACCATCGATTTATATCCCCAGCCCATGAAGGTTTTTATGATCAAGTCAACAGCAGCTTTCCTGTTCCTGCCTGGAGACAAGTCTGGAAGCAGGACCATGATAGTGAACCATAGCAAATTCTAACCCTGGCCTTGAAGTTGACTCAGCTGAGCAGTCTTGACAAGCAACTCCACCTCACTGGCCCTTGGTTTCCTTGTGAATAAAGAAGGGGATATGAAGGGAAAGAGGTTTGATTAAATGGTCTCTAAAATTCTGTGTTGGAGTTGTACTCTGGAATCTTCCTAGATTTTCATTTCCTAGTTTTGAATGAACTTATAGTTACTTCCAGAAATCATAGTCCTTCTGGCATATGATTCTACACTAGGGGCAAATTTGAGATATGAAGGAAGTGCCAGGTCAGGCTTCTAATAACAATACAAGTGTCTGCGAAGTAGAAAGGCGCCATGGAGGGCACACAAGTCAACTCCAGCATCTTGTAAGAAGGTAGGCTTCTTCCCGGATTCTTCTGAGTCCTCCAAGTGGTTTTGGTGTAGCTCTTACTGCCGATCCAACATCATCGCTGTCATAGAGGTCAGTCAAGACACAGACTCCTTGCCTTTGGGTTTTCCAGGAAAGACAAACACTGTCCCAGGACGTAGACACTAACAGCCTCTTCTTATAACAATGTAGAACATTCTAGAATCATGAAATCATGGTAGGGAAGAATTTTCTTCCTCTTTTTCTCTTTTTCTGGGCTTAGATTTAAGGCAACTGACATCTATGGCATGCTTTTGAAGCCATGTGACCACACCACCCTGTGAAACTGTCAGAATGAGACTGATATCTTGTGACTTTAAAAACAAACACACAAAAAAGAGTCTTGCCATATTTGATTTAAATAATTGTACAAGAGTAAAGACTTTGTCTTCAGTTGAAAAACAAAACAATGCTACTGTACAGTCTGAATTATCCAGAGTGGAGCCAGGTCCCTTCTGCACCGACTTAGGAAAGATTATCATTGGCATCATAGTGTTACTGTGTTTCTGACTCCTGGCTTCACCTTAGAATCCCATGGGTGGCTTCAACAACACATAGCACATGCTGAAGTCTATTCCAGGCCAACTGTACTGTCTTTAGGAAACAAAGGCCAGGCACAGGGAAGGAGCAGAGGCAAACTTGAAGGTGCAGCCACTGTAGCTAAGGAGGAA
Organism: Lophiomys imhausi; assembly: GCA_907164525.1. Classification (NCBI taxonomy): domain Eukaryota; kingdom Metazoa; phylum Chordata; class Mammalia; order Rodentia; family Muridae; genus Lophiomys; species Lophiomys imhausi. The sequence continues at coordinate 920,704 of CAJQZJ010014563.1, read as the reverse complement.
TTCTATGTTCAGCTAACCCCAGATGATGCTAATGCAAACTGAAGTCTGTGAATCCTCAGTCTGGTCTTGGGAAATAATTAGCACAGTGGAAAAAGCTTTGTTCCTAAGGATACCCTCCTCTCGGCATCACATATGATCTGGGTGAGCCTCCAAGCCATCTAGTGTTTCCTTGTTTGTTAAAAAATGATGCAGGTATTTTTAGATGTTTAAAAATTCATTCACTTCTACAATAACAAGGAACTGTACATTTTGTGATTTTAAGTTATAACTGAAGGACAAAATAACTGCATATTGGACATAAAAGAAAAGAAAGAATTCTGAACTATATGCAACCCCAGCATATTTGAGGTGGAAGCAAGAGTTTCTAGAGTTTGAGGCCAGCCTTGGCTACATGAGACTCTATCTTAAAGCCACAACAACCTAGTAAATGAATAAAGAAATTGTAAGATGAAAGAAAAAATTATGGAAGGCTATAATACCCAGATAAAACCATAACCAAACAACAAGATGGAGATAAAAAATGAAGAGTCAGATAGATTTCAAATAGTCTCATGACAAAGAAACAGTAAATATCTGAAGTAATAGATATGTATTTTTTTTTTTTTTGGTTTTTCGAGACAGGGTTTCTCTGTGTATCCTTGGCTGTCCTGGACTCACTTTGTAGACCAGGCTGGCCTCGAACTCACAAAGATCCGCCTGCCTCTGCCTCCCAAGTGCTGGGATTAAAGGCGTGCGCCACCACCACCCGGCATAGATATGTATTTTAACCTGGTTTGGTCATTCCACAATGTAGGTATAAACATACATTTATCACCGAGTACCCTATAAAATATAGTAGCAATTAGCTGGGTGGTAGAGGCGCACGCCTTTAATCCCAGCATTCAGGAGGCAGAAGCAGGTAGATCTCTGAGTTCAAGTGCAGCCTGGTCTACTGAGTGAGGTCTAGGACAACCAGGGGTACATAGAGAAACTCTGCTTTAAAAAACAAAATAAATCAAATATATATATATATGTATACAATTAAAAATAAAAAATATTTTATATATATGCTCAAAATGACATTTTCTTCTAACATATTCAAAATTGTAATATTAAAAAGTTTACATATTATAAGAATACAGATAAATATCAATTTTCAACAATTAAGATTATTTGCAAAAACTGACTTGTGTCTGTGAGTGTGAAAGCAGGGGCCAAAGGTCAACATCAAGTATCTTCCTCTGTTGCTCTCCATGTTATTTTGAGACAGGGTCTCTCACTGAATCTGAAGCTCATGGAAACGGCTGGAGTGGGTGGAGCACCACCTCCCTAGTGCTGGGATTACAGGTGCGGGCTGCCGTACTGGCTTTTTCACATGGACGCTGGAGATCAAGTTCAGTCCTCATTAGTACATAGAAAACACTTTATCCACAGAGCCATTGCCACAGCCCCTAAATACAGCTGAATTTCAAATATCTATTTGAAATAAAAGAGGCAGCAAAGTGATGATAATAATAGTAAGAAGAAAAATAATGCAGATGTAGTAAGACCAAGGCCATCCTGCGTTACATAGTGAGACTCTGTCTAAAATAAACAAACCCGGAAAAAGGTGACATGGCTCTTCTTTCAGAATCAGCTGTCCATTAGTGAAAAGGCTAGTTTTCCTGTGGGCACTTAGCACAATCCTTAACCGAGTCCTCCCTCTTGCTTTCCCAATTGCATGACCTGGCTTACCCTGCTGACCAGTGGGCTCAGTGCGAACAACTTCCCTAAGTTCTTCACAAACCCAGAGGATCACTTCCAAATTAGGAGCTTGTGTAGTGAAAACATCACTGAGGTCCAAAAGACCTACTAACAGCAAGACCTACTAACAATCTATGCTGTTCTTTAAACTCCATTTTCTGCATAATGACCCCCAACTGCCTTCTATTCCCAGTTGCTTTGGTTAAAATGTATGTGTTCCTATGAACTAGGGCCACTCTTGCTTCTGACCTTGAGTGGTGCCTGTAACCTTGAACCATGGCTAGCTGGGAGAAGCCTGTAGATCAGTCGTAAGGCTGCTCTCTCCTCTAGCCCTGATGATGCTTGTATCCAGGGCTGTGGTATAGGTCTGGTTGACTCTTGCTTGCATGCTTCTCCACACATCTCCAAGCCAGGAGGTATGATGACCTCAGTAGAAGTAAACCGTGAGGTCCTTACCTGTTTGCCTCGTTTGCCTGGTCTTCCTGTGGGGCCTCGGTGTCCTGCTAGTCCAGGTTCTCCCTTTGGACCCATTTCACCCTGGGGAGAAGAAAGAAAAACAAGAGAAAGAGTGGACACATGGGGTGGTCTCTCCAATCACTGGCCATCAGGCCTCCTCTTCATCATTCTAAGTCTTTTCCAGGTAGGCTGCCCTGGAAGCACGGGAGACTGATGAACACACATCCAAGGAACAGTGAAGAGACAAGGCAAGCCTGACTGTGTGGCTTAGAGCTGTAGAGCATTTAGGTGCTCTGGTGGTCAAACCAGAGAGTCAACCCCATCCACAGAGGTCAGCAGCGGCTTCGGCACATCAGTCGCACATGTGCCTGTATCACTACTGACTAGGAAAAGGCTTTCTCGTCTGGTTGAAATTTTTGCTTTATGGTATTTTGTATTTTGCTTTTAGAATACAAACTCACACATGTGAGGTTTTTTTGTTTGGTTTTGATTATTTTTTTATGTTTGGGAACAGTCTTATCCACTGTGATGTTTGACATATTTCTGATCCTTATTTAGGATTATATAGTTCTTTACTTTTGGGGGGGTTGGATTTTACTATGTAGCCCTGGCTGGCCTGGAATTTGATATGTAGGCCAGGATAGCCTTCCTAGACATCTACCTGCCTCTGCCTCCTGTGTTCTGGAATTAGAGTGTATACCACTATGTCCAGCAGTTCTGCACACTTTAGTAAATATTATTTTGAGTTCCAGCTCACTTCTACCTATTTAGAAAATTCTCTTTTTGAGATAGGGTCTCCTGTAGCCCAGGCTGGCCTCTACCTCTCTATGTAGCCAGAGATGACCTTGAAATCTTAATCCTCTTGCCTCTACCTCCCAAGTGCTGGAATTGCAGAAATGTACCACTAAGCCCCGGCTCATGAAAATGGTTTGTTTGTTTGTTTGTTTGTTTGTTTTGTTTTTGTGAGGAGAGATGTTTCAAGTATGTGCTTAAATAGTCACACATAGAAATATTATTAAAATATGGAAAGCAATGTAAACAGTATTCCTAATTGAAAATAACTCTTCCATATTTCAAGGCCAAACTTTTGCAAAAATTTCTCAGACTGTCAAAATGGCTATGTGAATAAAAATGGTCTCTGCTGAGCCTAAAGACCTAGAAAGAGAGAAACAACTCCCACCAGTTGAACTCTGACCTCCATACTTTACTTCCCCTTTGGCATGTGTAGTACACACGCGCCCACACACACACACATACACACACACACACACACACACACACACACACACACACAAACACACACACAGATATATAGAGAGAGAAATAAATGTTTTTTCTCCACCTTAGTTTTTTCTTAGCTTTGCCTATGTTGGATTCCTGTGGGACACATCTTCCAGAGGACACATTTCCAGTTTAAGCAACCGCCGCCGCACCTCCCAAACTGCATCGCCACATGGTCAGTGTGGCAACTTCTATCAAGGGCGTTTCTACTTATCAATAGTCGGCGCCGTGAAGGGCCACCCTAGCCACTCAGGAAGAATAATAGACACCCAGGCTGCTTCTCCTGCAGTGCTCTCTAACCCAGTGGGAAGTTCCAGAGGACACCAGTAGGTGGTGAGGACCCAGTCCAAGCTGACCTTTCAGTTTAGCAACAGGGTGAATCTGTCCCTCCCAACTCACTCAGCAGTTAAGAGTGCTTGCTGGCTTTCCAGACGACCCAAGTTCAGTTCCCAACACCTGCATCAGGTGACTCAAACTGCCTCTAACTCTGGGCAGCTGTGAATTATCACAAAACTTCCAGCTCCATGGGGATCCAAGACCTCCAACTTCCACAGGCACTGATAGTTATGTGTGCATACCTACACACATGTGTGCATGTGTGCACACACACATACAATTTAAAATAAATCTTTAAGAAAGAATTTTCCTTAAGTTCATGTAGTGTTTCTAACATGGTTGTCCTTTAGGATTCCACACCTAGGGTAGCAGGAATTGCATTTCTGACAGATTAAGGATAAGACATGTGCCATGTTGGGTGAGAGTGGGAGGGGTCAGTGGTTCCACACGGCCACGGAGATGATTTCACAATTCCCCTGGCCTGCTTAAAGGGGCTCAGGGGGTGTCTTGTTTGGCTAGGAGAAAACATCACCATTAAAAAAATAAATGAATCTTTAGAAGAGGTCCTTGGTAGGAAGTATGGCCTCTTCTCTATACCAGCTGGAAGCAGCCAGTAATTTCTTGATCTAATTTCTCTCCTAAGACCTAATTATGGTTATCATATCAGCCCTGTCTTAAAACAGCCCGCCATGAAAGAGGGAAGACAGCTCTCTCTGCCAAGTCTAGGTACTGGTGCAGAAGCAGGGAAGCCATTGTATTTAGTTTCACAGTGATTTATGAGTCTTCCATGGTCACTGTTGCAGGGAATGAAAATCTAGACCAAATATCTTAAGGTACTTTCTTCTTTTTAATTTGTTTATATGATTAATCTATTTTTAAAATGTAGCATCCCACCTAGGGTAGCAGGAATTGCATTTCTGACAGATCAAGGATAAGCCATAGTGACTTGCAGAATGACTGAAAGTCATCATGCCGCGATGGCTGGGTACCAACCAATAAAAAAAAAGCTTCATTTTAGAAAGTAACACTTTAAAATGAGTGTTTACAAAAATTAAAAGCACTAAGAAAACATTTGTTTGCATATTTGAAGAATTTCAGTTTGTGATAAAGACAAGGATTTCCAATGTCAATGCCTTACGACACGGGATCCAGAATTACCATGTTAGCTTTCATGGTTTGAGTGAGAATGACCCTCATAGGCTCATGTATTTGATTGCTTTGCCCCCAGTTGGTGGGACTGCTTGGGAAAGATTAGGAGGTGTGGTCTTGGAGGAGGTTTGTCACTGGGGTGGGCTTTGAGGTTTCAAAAGATGTGTGCCATGTCCTGGTGTGCCATGTTGGGCAAGTCCTCCTTTCACTCTCTACCTCCCACTTGTGGATCTAGATGGAAGCTCTCAGCTCTTCCTGGTGCCCTGCCTCTTCTCCATCATGGACTTCAAGCTTCTGAAACACTTTCTTTTATAACTTGCTTTGGTCATGGTGTCTTATCACAGCAATAGAAAAGAAACCATGTCAGCTTAGGGACTGTCCCACAGGGTCAATGCTTTACATTGTGAGGACCCAGTATTCCATGTCAGCTTAGGGACTGTCCTACGTGGTCATTTATGCATTTCTTTCTTTATGCTATGACATCTTCCCTCATCCAACACCTAACTTTACTCCACATCCTGAACCTGAGGAAAACTTTCCCCAAATCTGCCAGTCTATTGCCACCTCCACAGTTTTTTTTTTTTTTAATACCAGCACATCACCCCATGGTTACTTACTGAATAATTTTTCTTTAATACTTAAAACGGTCTCCTTTTCAAATTAGGCCTACCCCAAGTGAGTTACTAAATATCTCACTATTTAAATAAAATAGTTTTCATCTATTTAAAATAATCCCCTGTCCCTCCAACAGTGTTTGCCGCCCCTGAAGACTGTATTGAGTATTTAGGCTACAGTGAATCTAAGCCAAACATATCTGTATTTTATTTCAGGGTCTGAGGGATATATGAAGGGCCTTGACCATTGTGGTTTAGGTCAAAAATAAGACCCACTCCTCACAAAACTTCCAGCTTTTGAATCTTGTCATGGAGGTCCAGGAGGTAGGAGAAGCAAAGAGGGGCCTCTCTCCCTGGTTTGTGGGGAGTGGGAATAACCTTTCCCACTAAACTAGAAATCTATCTCAGACCTCCCTGGTCCCCTCTCCCCAGTGTACAAGACAACTTGCTCCTTAATCTCAAACTGAAACTTTCCACAGTTAAAATCAGTTTCTCTCCCTGAAGGACAAAGAGGAGTGGCTCCATTTACTGGGGGGATTGAGGTCTATTCTCTCTCCTTCTAGATACTTACTTTCTGCCCCAGCATCCCAGGAAATCCAGGGAAACCCTGTGAAAAGGACAACAAATATTGAAATACCAATTGAAAGACCTGTGGGTGGATTTGGCCAGCCATTTTCAAGATGGCTGCCCATCAGTCCACAGGTCCCAGGAAGGAGGAGCCGCCCCTCTGCTGTAGCATATCATTTGTACAGATCTGCCATTACCTTTTCTCCTTTGGGACCCAAGTCACCCCTTTCACCTCTGGAACCCTAGGAGAAAACCAAAAGACAGGATCAATGCGCTAATATTGCACTTGTGTTGGGGGGTCGGGACTGGAACGTTTCAAACTGAAAAAGACCCTAGGCCAACTCCCTCCCTTTTGCAAAGCTCTAGGCTCAGATAATAGGAGGCTTGCTAGTAAAGAAACGTTTTCTGTTTAGACCCCCTGAGACCTCTAATTGTTAGTTAATAAAGGGAAACTCATAGAATGTTCCGGGTCTCTGATCCTCTCATCTTGCAGGACATGTATCCACCAGTGCCCGCTGGTGTTTGTTTTGGCAGGCGAGAAGAAATCCTTTTTCCAGCGCCATTGTTCTGGCTGACCAAACTCCTGCTCTACCTGCCAATTCGCATTTGTTCCGCTATGTGGCGCATGGGCCGCACTGGGAGCTCCTCTCTACCAGAATTGCCTTGCCTCAGGAGGCCCCTCACTTGTCCCTCAGCCCCCACATGACGAAGGACAGAGGGATAGATGGGACTGATATCTGCAATTGATGACTTGAGAGGCCTAAGCCTGTCTTCCACCCACCACCAACTCCAGAGCTGTGTCCAGACCAGGGATCTGGGACGCCACGAGAGACCAGCACTGACCTTTTCCCCCCTGGATCCAGGGAAGCCCTAAAAGAAAGCAGGCAGATGTTTATAACGATCCCCTAAGACACCTGGGTGTGCTGTAAGGATTGGTGGACCCCATGAGGACCCTCTGAGGCTCTGCACTGTATTGTGAGTTCTAAGGGACATGCAGCCGTAAACACGAAGATGGCCGAGAGCTTGCGTCTATAACAAGTCTAAAAACAACACAGCTTTTCTCAGCCCCCAAATATCTAATCCAGAGCCATAACCCTGATAGCAGAAGAGAACAGGAACAGGATTCCCATGTCCCTGCCGATAGCTTGAGTCTATAACAAGCCTAAAAACAACACAGCTTTTCTCAGCCCCCAAATATCTAATCCAGAGCCATAACCCTGATAGCAGAAGAGAACAGGAACAGGATTCCCATGTCCCTGCGCCCCAGGGGCTGCCACCCTGCCCCCACCCCACCCCAGCACAGTGAGAGTGTCTCAGTGCTGCCCTCCCTGTTTTTGTAGACTGCTGCTGCTCCTCAGTGCTGGTGAGGAGGCCCAGAATGCCCATCTGGACCACGCACTGACCTTAGAGCCCATCGGTCCTCTTGACCCTGGCAAGCCTGTCATACCCAGGTCACCTTTTTCACCCTGCGGCAATTAGAAGATGGAAAAGAAAACCCACAGTGATATTTCTTGGAGAAATAGAAACAGGAGTTGTGAGCAAAACTGAGATGGGACCAGGGTACTGGGGCTGGATTGTGAACTTGAAGAAGCTCCATGCCTCTCTGCCTTCTCCCAGGGCTCCACTTTCCGCCTTCCATCGTGGTCATTGATATTACATAGAGAACAAAAATGCCCGAGGTGGAACAGATCACTAAACTAAATAATCACTAAGATGTTGTAAATGGTGATGTTTGCTCTTTTCCTGGAAAGGGTTGTGAGTGGGCAAGGGAGACAGCATGAGGGCCTTAGAAGATAGGCTTTCGCACATATAAATTCTTTGCCTGCTTTGCTTTTTACATAGGGAGGGCCTTTCAGACATCTCATTACACTCTCGCCCTGAGTTTGAAGCCTAGTAGAGGGAAAATCAGCCTCTGGAAGTATACATCAGAGGAAGGTGGTTAACACTAGGGTGGACTCCATTGTTCCTCAGAATAAGTTTGAATTGTAAGCATTCTCTATACTACAAAACTGCATGACACCTCCAGTTAGTAGAAACATAAAGTCAACTATATGCTGATTGGGAAATTAATTTGCTATTGTTTGTTTGTTTTGTTTTTGTTTTTGGCATGTATCCCCGGTTAGTCTCTAATTCAGGCAAAAATGACCTTGAACTGATGTTCCTCCCTTCTCCTTCTGAGTGCTAGGAGTATAGGAAATGTACCACCATGCCTGGCTACGTATTCTGAATTTTAAATGTCTTTATAAATTACACTAAATGTAAAACTAAGCTAGTGAAATTAATTTTGTCAGTGTTTTACTGTCATTTAGTCTAATATCACTTTAACATTTAATCATTGTAAAATAATATTTTTAAATTACAGTTTATTTAGAGAGAGAGAGAGAGTGTGTGTGTGTGTATGTGTGTGCGCGCCACAGCACATACGTGTAGGTCAGTGGATAACTTCTGGGAGTCAGTTATCTCCTTCCACACATGGGTTTCAGTGATGAAACTCAGGTTGTCAGTCTTAGCGGCGAACACCTTTACTAGCTGATATTTCCCAGCCCTGATTAGCTTTATAGATTAAAACTTGGGGGAGTCTAAGTGAAACCTCTAGGTCTTCACTTATTTTAGTCACATTCTGAGGCCTTCATGGCTGTTATGTGGCTTCCATAAAGGACAGCTTAGCTCTCTACAGTGTGGATTAGGTTTTCTTTCTTTGAGGCAGGATCTCACTCAAGGCAGGTTGACCTGGAACTTACTTTGTAGCCCAGACTGGCCTCCAACTTGTAGTGATCCTAGCTCAGCCTTGTGAGTACTGGGCTTGTAAGTGTGAGCCACCATGCCTGGCCACACAATGAGCAGAAAACTGCTTATGTGTATGTGTGTGCTCCCCATGCATGCCTAGTACCCACAGAGGCCAGAAGAAGGTATTGGATACCCTGGAATTGGAATTACAGCCGGTTGTAAGCCACAATATGGGTTTTAGGAACTGAACAGACGTCTTCTGAAAGAGCAGCAAGTGTTCTTAACTGTGAGCCATCTCTCCAGCCCAAGATACAGTGGGTTTTTAAGAGAAATCTCCTTGGGATTTTTGTGTTACCAACGCAGCCAGTAAGGTGGAGCATCAGTCGCTTGCCTTGCCCTGGCTTCTGCTGGTCAGATTTCAAAGCCACACCCTTCTGTGCCCTGCAGTCTGTGATGGGCAGCAAGAGCACAAGTCAAGGGAAGATGGGGGTGTGTTTACTTTGGGTACCCTCTCTGAAGAGGGGATGACCCCTTGCTCGGTGTAGGATATGCATCCTTCCAGCCTGCCAGTACTCCTCAACTTTCCTTCTGCCAGATCAGCGTGACAGGTGGGAGCTTCCCAGACCAACTTGCCTTTGGGTCATCTCAGAGAAACCAAAGACTAGCATGCTAATTGGGATCGGACAAAGGGGCAAAAGAGTTTCTGGGAAAGAAACAGGGAATAGCCCCCACTTCTCCACAGCAGCAGTCACAGCCCTGACCAGGGTCTGCAGGCCACATGAGGGAGAAGCGCTTGGGGGCTGGGAGCTGTCTTCCAGCCATTCCCCTCTTAAGGAAGTGCTGTGCCTGACTGTTGGCCAGGACCCAGGGTGGCTATCTTCCCCTCCCCTCGTGTTCTGATACTACATGAACCCCAAACACATAGGACACTTACCCTAGGTCCTTCAGGGCCTGGCCAGCCAACGGGCCCGGCCATGCCAGGAACACCTGGGGGTCCAGGTCTACCCTTCAAAGACCAAGAACAAAAGTCAAGATACCTAGGTATGCTTCCCGCAAGCCAAGAATATCTGGGGCCCTGATAAGAGTACAAGGCCACCAAATGTGGCCCCTATACCTTTATCCCTACCCTACAAAGAATGAGGGCTTAAAAACCATATCAAACAGATATGAGTTAGATTTTTACTGTCATATTATATTACCAAACAGGGTTTTATTCTATTTAAGAAATAGAGGACATTCTAAACTTCTTGGTTTTTCAATTTTCATTACTTCTATTCAGTGTACTCACTGGCCCTTGCTTCTTGTGGGTTCTTCACAAGGTTGTCCTGTGGCATGAAGTGGGACTATGTGGGGAGCAGCAGATGCTGTTGGAACTCCCTCAAGGGCATTTGCCTGCTTAATAAGCCATCCTTCAGTGACTACACTGTGGGCTTCTAGAAAAGCCTGCAACCATGAAGTTCACTCTGGGGCATTGGAGCTTCCCCATCCCTCATGAGCCTTTCCTCCCTACAGACGACATCCCAGTCTCTTACCATCAAGGTGTCAAGGAAGGACAGACAGACAGGCCATATGCACACCTAAGTTCAGGCTGCTAGAGCTGGGCTTCCCCTTATGCACACTGTCTCATGACACCCTTCTCCCCTCTTTACGGGTGCCTCCTGACAACACTCCTTCATAATTTATTCACTCGTACATGGCTCTGCTTCCAGAGAACCCCATTTCAACTAAATGCTACTGAAGAGAAACCTTTGTGAACCAGGATAAGAGCATACACAAGGGCGTCTGTCTTGAGCTCCATGCTCAGCAGCTCACTTCAGTTAGCTAGGGATTCAAAAGGCTCAACCAAGAGCTCACAGATGCCAGATACTAGCATACATGCTCTGCTTTTGCCTTCCATGCTCAGGGCAGACATTACTAATCAACACAGACCCTGATGCTCCTGAGCATGGGACCATCACGGAGTCTCTCCAAGCCAGCATTCAACACAGTAACTGGCTGCCCTTGTTATTTGTACCTTGCAAAAGTCTGTTTATGGCTTCCATTGATGATAAAGCCACCGGCATTTTTTTTTGGCTGAATTTGTTCTTCCTTCAATCACAGTCGAGACCTAGAACTTAAGTGCCAGCACCCACTGACTACAGTGATATGCTGGTCCTTTCTCTGACACTAATGGTGGCATGAGGGGCTGGTTCACTCAGAGCCACTGTAATTTCCAAAGCAAAGCCATTTGTTCCCGTCTGCTCAAGCACTTTATTCCATTTTAATCAAGTAGGTGCTGAGGGTCACTTTGTGTCATTGGTTGTAGGCTTGGAGAGTTCCCTGCTGGGTGGCAGGGTGAGGGTGGATAAGTGTGGCCAGGCCCAGCAGCCTCTGAAACAAGTTGGTCAGATGCCTAGCAGCCACAGGCTGCAGCTCTTAACCAAAATGTTGGCAGAAAGGCAATCATGCTGGCGCCAGCAGAGGGGTGGCAACACCAGCACCCCACCAAGGTACTGGTGGCCACGGAACACACTTGCATTGGCATGCAGCAGCGGCCTGACAGAATAACATGGATCATACCTTCCTTCCTGGGCGGCCAAGATCCCCCTGTGCATAGAGAAGACAGATAAACAAAGGTTGTTTGAAAAGGAAGTTCTGAAATCAGAAAACTTTGTGGGGCTGAGGCCTGGGCGTGGCTGTGGTTCTTTCAATCAGCTGGTCACTTGATCAACTAGTTACAGCACACCTGCTGTGCCAGTGGCCTGAAGCAGGACACACAAATAGCACCCCCTACTACAGCTGCAGCCATTCATGGGGAGCCCTCCTCATCTGCTAAGACAGAATGAGCACATGTTTTGAAATATCAATCAGAATGTTCTCAGTGGCACCCCCAGAAAGCAAGCTGTAACGACCAAGGCGAGGTGGGACTAAGAAAGCGGCTCCTACCTTTTCTCCCTTTGGTCCTGTCTTCCCGGGAAGCCCAGGTGGACCCTACACAATCGAGAGAAGAGGTGAAGAGAGCACATACCACCCAGCCAAAGCGAGACTGCAGGGGAGGGTTTGCGGTGGCGGGTCCTTACAGAGCAGGCTGACTCTCAGTGTGGGGGCTTCAGGGATGCCTGCACGACAGGTGCCACTCTCTGCACTTTTAATTTTCTCCCTAGAAGCCTTTGGTGATTGATAAGAGCACCCGGAGTCATGAAGAAACCCCATTGCTAAGGCCACAATGTTTCTCCACCTCAGGGATCCTTCACTACCCTGGCCATGCTTCCCTGAGGCCCCCCAGGAGGGGGAAGTTAAGTTCTGCACAGAGAAGCAGCTGATTGGGCTAGGCTTGGTAGCCCACTCCTATAATCTCAGCACTTGGGAACAGGAGGCAGCCTTGGCTGCACAGTAAATTCATGGCCAGCCTGGACTACATGAGATTCTGTCTTACAAATAACAAAGAAGAGAATGAAAAAGAATTCCCACAAACGATCTGTGGGTTCCAGGTGCTAAACAATCATCTTCTCAACCTGGTTCATTAAGGTAATGTAAAGAGTATGTTACATTGTTTACAATGGCTCCCACTGCTAGCCAGGCTGTAAAAATGCCAATGTTTTGTACATCCACCACCAGAAGCCCCTGTTTTCTGCTCTGTGAGAAGTACATGACTGTCTTCCAAATTCCTGGGGAGAGCAAAGATAAGTCCACCCAAATCCCTTAGCTTCCACCATAGCCTTACTGTCTGCAAGTGAACAATGCAACAAAAGCTTCCAAAACCACCCTTGTCCAAACAACCCTGTTAAAATTTCCCGGGGATCTCTGAAAAACCCCAAAGCTCAGGCTACACCCAGTCCAATGGCTTGACAGTCTGGGACAGTGGGAGTTGGAGAAAAAACAAGCACGGGGAGTACTTGGAGTTCCCCAGGGATCATCATGTGAAGAAAAAATTGGGAGGAACCCCCTTTGGTTTATCTGCCTTCCGATTTAGGAGGTGGAGTTGGGAAATTGTTTTAATGCTGTTTTCTTCACTCCTCCAGGCCTTCTGTTTGTTGAGATGGTTAGAACTGTTCTGCAAGATCATTGAGCTTAGCACCTACCAAACAAATACGATCCTGACTGAATGGATGTGTGTGTGTGTGTGTGTGTGTGTGTGTGTGTGTGTGTGTGTGTGTGTGTGGTCCTCCTCCCTCCCTCTCTCCCTTCCTTCCTGTGATGGTAGTCTTACCCTAGCTGGCCTGGTACTCATGATGTAGCTCAGGCTGGCTTCAAGCTCAAGGCCATCTTCCCACCTCCACCCACTGAGTGCTGGGACTATAGGCCTAAGCCACTGCACCCTGTGAGATTCATTTCTAAGCAGTTCCCATATGATGCCGGTTGCAGGCTTAGAGACCTCATTTTGAGTAGCACCAGCGCTCACTGTCCTAAGGGAATTGGCTGCACAGACTCCACGGGTGGGCAACCGAGCCTCCTGTGACTCAGACAGGCTTGCCGGAGCACAGAGACACACTTGTGGCTGGAACTGCTGTTCTGAGGTGAGCAGAGGAGTCCACATGCTCAGCCTCCTGTGACTCAGACAGGCTTGCCGGAGCACAGAGACACCCTTGTGGCTGGAACTGCTGTTCTGAGGTGAGCAGAGGAGTCCACATGCTCTGTCAATTCTCATGCACATGAAGACCAGTCAGAGACGGGGGGGTTGAAGGCGAGATGCAGGATCCACCTCAGAGTACAATCATCTGGCCTTTCTGTACACTTCCCAGCCCCTTTGTGATGCTCTCTGGCTTCTGAGCCCAACGTCTCGTTTTCATTACAACATTCAACAGATGCTTTTATTGTCTATTTTGTTTTTGAGACAGGGCTCTCTTGCTATGTAGCCTAGGCTAGTCTTAAGCTCAGGATCATCCTGTCTCAGCCTCACAAGTGCTGGGATTACAAGCATGTCATCATACTGGGGTCAATAAATGTTTATGGAGAACAGGCTAGCCTACAGGTGGGGTAGACTGGGAAGTGGGGTGGACAATATTCCTATCCCTACACACAGGGGACCAGTAAGTTTTCTTGTACAGAGCCAGAGAGTAATTCTCTTAGGCTTGGAAGGCCACATCTTCTATCTGTCAGACTCCTCAGCTCTGCCCTGATAACCTGGAAACAGCCACAGACAGTAAATTGTAGTTACAAAACCTCCCCTCCCCTCCTTTCCCCTTCCCTCCCCTCTCCCTTCTCTGAGATAGGGTTCATTCTGTAGCATAAGCAGTCTTGGAACTCACTATGTAGTGACTGAGAACGGTATCTCTAGGGAGGTGGAATGAAAACCAACCTCTGAGCAACGAGGAGGGAAAAACTTAGGCAGGGCCCTGGAGTGCACCGGCTGAGGCTGAGGTAAGCTTGGTTTATGTGAGGAAGAGAGGCAGACATTGTAGCTAAGTTGAAGGTGGAGGGTATGCGAGCTGATGGAGCAGTTCAAGCCACAGTCCATTCATGGGACTCTGTCTTCCAGTTCAGGAACTTTGGCTCTTAGTCCCCTAACAGTAGGAAGCCACAAGAGGCTCACATAGCTGAGTACTGATTTCTATGCCTCCTGCCTAGGATAGTACTCGGAAACCACATGCTCCTTGTACCCTCTTTCTCCTCCCCATGGAGGACCCAGCACCTCAGAACAGTCAAAAAAGCCCTCATGGCAGCAGAGCAGCCCTGGGATCGGGGTCTCTGGAGTACACTCCTGTTTGTCTAGAATGCCCAGGTGAGGCCGAGTTCACCCAGAGGCTCTTCAGGGCCCTGGAACTGGAGAGAAGCTACACAGAAGGAAAACTAGCCACACACCACACCACAGGGGCTGGCACTATGAGGCTCTGCATTGGGCTTCTTTGTCTACAGGAAGACACAGGAGGGGGCTGGGTGGATGCACATACCTGGGGCCCAGGGGGCCCAGGAGAGCCGAGTGAGCCTTGAATGCAGGGTGATGATGAGGCGTCAAGTTCCAGAAGATTCTTCATGTCTGGGGAGAGAAGCTTCAGAGTAAAGCAACAGTGGGTTAGAGGCCAGGCCAGTCAAAAAGATGTCTGTCACTCTGTACTCATCTCTGTTCTGTTTCCATGCAGTGGGAACCTTTGGGATTTTTTTTTCCTAGTTTTTTTTTTTTAACCTATTTAAATAGTAAGTTGTTACATATGCCAGTCATCCCAGTGCCTCATACCTAACTGCATTTCGATACCTGCTATCTAACCTCTCTCTACCCTGCGTCTCCATTTCTATCCTCTGCATCCTATTTTTGTCTTCCCTTCTTCCATCCCTTCTTCCCCCCCTCACCCCCAGAGATTTCATAAATACTTGATTTAAAAAGGAAATGGGGAATTCTGAATCTGAACGTCTGCAGGTGGGAACTTGGAAACTATTAAATGTGCCTCCGTGTTTCCAAAAAAGATGAGGCACTTCGCTACTTCTAACTCCAAGATGAGAAAAAAACTCCCACTGTCACAGACTGAAGATACCAGGGGGATAGACGTGTGCCCAAATTGGCACAATTACCACAATGCCCAGTACAGGCCTCGGCCCCGGAGTGAGGGTAGAGCTGCCTATCTCAAATGAGATTCTGAGGTGGCCATGTTGAGTCAGGTTTGGGGCTGACATGGAGGAGTATGGAAATTTTCACTCACCCAAGTCCAGGGTACTCACCGGGCTTCGGTTGCCTCTGAAGAATGGTGGTGGGAACAGCGGGGGTGGTGGGGGTGTCAGTAGACAACATGCTTTGTGGTTACCCCGCTTCTTCTGGTCCAGGCCAGGAAGGGCTGTTCAGAGAAAACTGCTGCTCCTTAGCATGGAGCTAGGGTGACGATCTACCTCATGCCCACCATGCCCAAGGGACACTTACATGGTCACCTGAGATTTGAGCAGGCCCCTGCTTGTTGCCTCAGGGCAGCAAAGACACACACAGACCCTCTCTTGCCTCTGCTGAATACAGATGGCACAGACCCTGAAATGGGTGTGGCCTTTTCTCCTTCAGAAACTAACCTTGTAGGCCTGGTGAGGAACACAAATTTTAGACAGAAAATTTGACTCCAAAGTACTCAGAGCCGTGGTTTGAAACACTCCATATTCTTACTCACTTGGATGTCCATCTCACCGGAGAGTCCCACTTAAATGTCTCAATGTGTAGGTGACCACATCTCCAGCATATGGAGATGAATGGGCCACTGGACTTCTGTTTTCACAGAGTCCTATCTATGTTTGGCCTTAATATATGGTCAGGGTTAAAGTATGCAAAAAAACACAGATCCCACGTTACAGCACAATGGAGTTCTACAAAGAGAGCAGACACTAGACAACAGTATCTAGAGATAGGAAAAAAAAAAAAAACTGCCAGCAGGAGACACCTATAAACTCCAGTGTGCTCCCCACACCCCACTGGATCTTAACACTAGGGATGCATCATGAGGATGTTTGTATCTTATGCAAATTGAATCTAAATGTGAATTCTTATGTTTGTCTTCTCCCACTCAACACAGCATTTGAGGGAGCGGAACAAGCTGCCATTTATAGTTCTTACAGGGCTCTGCTGTGTGGCTGAGACCATAACGCACTTATCCATTCTGCTGAGCATCACTGGTGTGCATGGGGTGACACCAGAGTGACTGCAATGAAAAGGACAGGAGACAGATGTGGCAAGGAGCGGGGACAACCAGAACTGCTATAGGTATGCTAGCGGGTGGGAATGGAGGCTGGTATTTCTTTGGAAAATGTCATGGTGTTTTTTTCTTAAAGCGGAACATAGACATGCACTACAGCCCAGCATTTTCACTTGTAAGAATTTACCAATAGGAAGGGTGGGTGCGCTTGAATGTTTGTAGCAGCAATATCCAGAAAAGCCATATATTTCGGTTCCTAGTTTGGGCCTCAGATTCCTGATAGCTCTACCTCCCTCTCTCTAGGATCACTGACCTCACAGAGCAAGCCCAGCTGGGCCTCCCCGTGCCTCTTGACCCTGAGCTCCGTGTCACATTTTATCACTGAGAAGCTTTCCTTCCCTTCCAGGCCAAGCTTCAGGGGGCCTTGCTAGGCTTTTCTCTGGGTTTATCCCTGTGTTTATCCCACTTCTCCATGGGCTAGAACTGTTTCCTTCTTTCTCCTAGCGTACCTGTGCTTCCTGGGGGGGAGGGGCCAGTTTCCTCCCCAGGGTCTAACCGGTGCACTGTTAGACCCTGGACCTCTAGAAATGGGCGAATTAACAATTTAGTGACAAATACTGACTATATGCAAAGCACCATTTGTATGGTTCATGTAGACAAGCACGCCAAGTGGTTACGGCAACCCTGAGCCAAGCACCGCCGACAGCACCATCATCGGGGGTGACAAGATGGCTCAGTGGACTCAGGAACTGACTGCATTGGCACGGACTGGTATCCGGTTGATTGTGGTTCGCAGCCATGGACTCAGAGCAGATGCAGGAGGGACAGACGCAGGTTGCAGAAAACCCTCATGCTGAGTTCGGTCTCACAGACAGCGTTGAGAGGATAGTCAAAAATGAGAAGATCAACGCAGAAAAGTCATCAAAACAGAAGGTGGATCTGCAGTCCTTGCCCGCCTGTGCCTACCTGGACCAGACAGTCTTGCCTATCTTATTACAGGGGCTCGCTGTGCTCGCAAAGGAAAGGCCACCAAATCTCACTGAGTTTCTAGCATCTTATCTTTTGAAAAATCAGGCACAGCCTGAAGATCGAAATTGATTTCTTGGGAAGAAAAGAAACATTTGGTAAATCTACTGTAGATTTACATGATTAAGAGGCAGCTTTAATTGCCATGATTCCCCTGCCCCCTTTGGAAGTCTATGAACCTTCAGGACCACAGAACTCACTTCTGGAGCTGCAGAAGAGAGCACACCCACCCGCCTGAGTCAGTCACCACACTTATTTAATGAGTGTCATCTGTGCAATTTTTTTTTCTCAGATTGTCTTTTTTTTTAAAGACCTTCAAAATAAACTGTTAAAACACCAAAACAAACAAACAAACAAAAAAGATGGCTCAGTGGGTAAAGGCTGACAAGCCTGCTGACCTGAGTTCAATCCCTGGAACCCACATGGTGGAAGGGAAGAACTGACTGACAAGACTGCCCTTGTCCCTCCCACTTTATTGATCAGCTGACCAAGCCAGTGAGTCAAACAATTTACGTGAGGTCATATGGCTAGTCAGCAATGGCGCCTACACTTGAACACAGGCAAACTAGTTCAGAGCTTTCTTTTTTTTTTTTTTTTGATCTTTGACTCCAGATGGGTAAAAATTAAGACAAGGACCCAGGAAGGAGGCAGGGGCCTCCCATAACACTACTTGAGACCATTGTATCAATGCCTTCCAAGCAAAGCCTACTGGGAGCACATCCAAGAAGAACCAAATCAGGTTTGTGGGTTCATGGCAAGAAGGAAGAACATACGTGGAAAGAACCAAGAGGCACAAAGAGAAACTTATTCCAGGACTTCGGCCCCTTGTGGGTTTGTGGAGGAGACCATGTGAGGCAAAGCCTGGCTTTGTTTTGGAGAAACACTTGCTGCCAAGCAGAATGGGCTGTTCTGGAGTCAGCTGGCCTGCTTCTTCTCCGAGAAGAAGAGGAAGGGAACAAAACAAAAGCTGACTGGTAAGAAGCAGTCACAAGCAAGGATGAGGATGGTCATTTCACGGCAGGATAGCCTCGGCTTTTGTCTGTGTTTGGTTATGACCTGGGGGTTGGTCTTGCTTTTGTCCTGATCCACCTGGGTCATAGAGTGGTGACGTCTGAGGCTAAAGCCTATGGAATTATGTGCCATAGGGGATGCCATGCACATCGGGCCTGGGCAGCTCAGCTGTCATGGCCACTGTTCTTTCCTTCTTCTCTTCCTTGTACATCTTAATTCACATGTATGAGTGTTTTGCCTACATGCACATCTGTGCATGGTGTGCATGCAGTGTCTGAGACAGCCAGAAGGGGGCATCTCCTGGAGCTGGGGTGACAGCTGCCCTGTGGGTGCTGGGATTTGAACCCTGGTCCTCTGGAAGAGCAGCCAGTGCTCTTACCTACGGAGCCATCTCTCCAGCCCCTACTGTTCTCTTTTTTGGTGGGAAATGATAGTTATGATTTCAAACTTTACTCTGTCACCAGCTCTTTGCCAGCATTGAGAAGCCAAGAGTGGACAATTTCAGCTTCTCCATGCTATCTTGGGCTAGCTAAGGGGGTGGCAGGTACACACTAGCCACAGAAGCCTGTGAGAGCCCCCTCCAGATCCGCTTTCCCTGCGGCTCCCTTTTGCCTCAGTAGACAACAAAGGTCCAAGGCTGCAGCCCTTTCAAGAGCCCCTGCAAGAAAGAACACCTGGAAGTCTGGCAGCCCATGTGGCTAATTTGCATCAGCATCATTGATTTTCCAGTCCATATATGGTCTCCAGTGTGGCCTGTCCGTACCCTGGGAGCTCCCCTAATGGAAGATCTTGGGTCTCTCAAGGCAATTGCTTCTCTCACTTCTTCCTGGAAACTGGAGGCATCTTCCGTGAGCATAAATTACCAGCTGCTTTTGCTGCCAAAGCATCTGCCTTTCACACTGCTGCCCTCTTCTGTCCCTCCCTTTCTCCCCCTTGACCTACTTCATCCCAGCAGGTGGAGGCCGTCGATTTCCGCCCCTCCCCCAGCCCCAGGAGCTGTTTGTTTTTAGCTCAGTCTGGTTTATTTACAGCTCATTCCAGTACTGAGTATTTCCATCAGGTGGATGAGTTTGGGCACAGCTTCCCCCCACTTCACTCTCCCTGTCAGCTAAGCCAGGGCTTCGCATGTCTATTTTGGTGCTGAACTGTCTCCGCTGGAATAGTACCTAAGCTCAGGGTCCAACCTGGAAGAGCCCCAGAAGGCTCTATTGTAATGGGAATTGGTGTGTGTGTGTAGCACACGGGGCTTGTTGTGGCCTGGTGCACCACGTGCATATGTGTGTGGCTCAGCCCCAGGGAGCTGCCTTGGCAATGTCAACTACTAAGGTACTCCAGGACCACCAGCCCTCACTTAAAGATACCAATGCCATGATATCTGTGGGTAATGCACTACCAAAGTGCATTGTCTAATGAAGGCTTTGCCAAGTGTTTGGTTTTTGGGTTTTTTTCCCCCTCATTGGAAAAGAGCCATTTCCTGCTTTGTTTTGAGAAACTGAGGCACATTTTTGGAAAGTGATCCAAGCCAATGGACTCTTGGAAATTCAGGACCTTGCAGCTCAGAGTTCGAGTCTGTAGTGCATGTGGTCATGTAATACAGTACACTCACTTCCTCAACCCAGGATCACCACTGGGTCTATCTCCACTTCCGTACATGCAAGACAAGCTCATCAGCAGGTCACCATGACAGCCTATTCCAATCTCCCACACCAAGCAGCACCCCTCCAGGCAAGCCACTGTGTCATTAAAAGCCAGGAAAGGAAGCAGCTATGGAAGAAGACATCCTGCCTGAGCAGGTTGGAAAAGGCCAAGTGCATCCATATGCTGGTGGTTCTGCCCCTGCTGGTGCATAGAGTGGGAGCCTGTCCAAGTTGTCACCTCTCCCCCACCTGTTGGAGTAGTGTTAGAAGGAAACCACAGAGGAGGTGAGAGGGTGAATGGCGTGTGTTCCAGGTGTCACCGGGTGCGCCCATGGTACGCTGGAGGGCAGAGCAACAGCGACATTCACACACTAGCTGTCTGCAAACTGCCCAAAGTTGCCCACAATTCATAATTCCAAAGAAGCCTGCCTTCTAGGACTTTCCATCGGCCCCATGCACAGATCAGACAACCTCAAAAAGCAAGTTTGGATCCTAAAGGTAAAAGCATTTTGAAAGTCTTTGAAAGGCCATGGTGGAAGTTTTCACCGGAGTGGACCCAGGCAGCAGGGTGAGGACACATCTTCAAAGAAAGTGATTTGGTGGCTGCTGCCTGAGTCATGTCACCCAAGCCAGCTGGCCTGGAATGATGGCAAGCATCCCAGCCACCTAATGCCAGGGGTAGTCATGGGCCACAGAGAATGGTTTTCCTTCAAAGCCAAGGGGACAGCAGCTGTCAGCCACCCGAGAGTCAAGGTCACAAGAGGGACAACAAACAAATTCACACACATAGGCATGTAGGCAAGTTCCCCCATTTACTCCATCACAAGCCTTCAAACAGCAATCTTAACACTGGTTGAGGAATTTCAGCTTTAAAGTCTGCTAATGTTCCCGGGACAAGCCTACTTTCCAAGTTCTTTTTAAAAAATAATGCATGCATATATTCTCTCTCTCTCTCCTCTCGCAGACACGCACACACACACACACACACACACACACACACACACACACACACGCACACACACACGCACACACACACTTACCCAAGTAGGCAGCTGAGTGACAGAGAAGTCCTGAAATGATGAGTAGATGAGTGAAGCAGAATGATGGGCCGCTCATCATGTGGCAAAGCCCAAGGCAGACTGGCCTGGGAACACAAGCTGAGACAGGCTGAGATTTGTCACGCCCCCCGAGGGCTGCCTGCGCCTGGCCTGCTTGGCATTTCTGGTGGGAGTCGGCCAATCCCTGCTTTGATGTTGCTTCTGCCCCAGATGCCAAGCTTTCAGGGGCCAGTCCTGAGCTCCAGGGAGCAGGGATGGGTAAGCAACCCTGCACCCACTAGCTGATGCTGCTGCAGGCTAGGCTTCGAAAACATAGTACCTTCAGGCCCCTTCTCCCCCGCCCTGGGAGGGGACTCCGGGGGAGGGGCGCAGGGGCGGAGGAGGGGAGATGTGAGGTTGGGGTGGGGGGGGCAATGATCACCTCATACACCACAGGGAGGAAGCAACACAGTCTGTCAGCCAGGCGGCTTTTCATTTGCCTCAAAACTGCCTCATCAATACTGCTCTGGCATGCATCAGAGTTGTGCCCCACAGAGGCTGTCTCAACCCAAGGAGACTGTGCCCTCTTCTGCTTCAGGGAAGACCTGCATGCTCAGTGTTTGCTGTGATCTGGCAATAAAGTCACACTCAAAATAACAAAACACAAACTCTGTCTATATATTATATTATATTATATACATATAACATATATGTAGGTGTGTAGCTATGTAGTCTTCTACATATGTAAATGTATATATATTCATAAACATACGTACATATATATGATTTCCAAAGATCATGAGGGTTGAGCCCAGACCTCATGCATGCTAAGCATGTAATCTACCACTGAGCTACATCCCCAGTCTGAAACCTTTTTTACAGGAACCTTGTCTACAAAATGATAAAGTGGCCTGATGCTTTACTGTGTACACAAAGCATGAGCATACATAATATTCTAAATCATGAAAAATAAGATTATTGGTACTTAGTAATAAATAATAAGCTTAAATCAGTTTTAAGCAGCTTAGTGATGAGCTTTATAACTAGAGTAGCAAACTTACTCTTTAGGGCTGATATTAGTGTTTTAGGATTTGCAGGGGACATGCCAAATGTCTTTGGCAAAGAACTTTGGTACTATGCATAAAAACAGTCATGGATGATATCTAAAGATGAATATGAGCAGGTTCTGATAAAACTTTATTTATAAAAATAGGAGCCATTCTCCCAAGGTGTAGTCTGCCAACCCCAGTGCTATCCCATCAAACGAAGGACAGTGGCCAGATCTGTTCAGCATATGCAACACTCACTAGGAACATATAGAGAGGCTCAAGTGTGTGGACGTGCAGTGACTAGACTTGATTTCCGGGCGCAGGAATGTGCTGTTTAGTGTTGACAGAAACAGTACTGATCCCAGCATCAGGAGAACATGGCTGGAGTCCTGGGCCTGCCACTTAATAGCTACGCAATATACTTATATTCCATCTGAGTCTTAGCTTTCTCACCTGTAAAGTGGGTGTTGCATAAGCTACTCTACTACTCAGCTGGAAGGGTTAGAGCCAAGGCTTTTGGCATTTCTGGCACAGAAGAGGGCTCTTTACCAACCTATTTTTGGGTAACTTGGTCAGAGAGAAGGATGTCTGGAGGAAATTACAGGAGGAAGAGATAGATAAATGAAAAAGAATGAGATGAGTAGTCAGAGCAGGCTTCCTGGAAGAGGCGGCATTTGAGATAAACTTTAAAGGCAGGGGTTTTTCTCGAACAAAGTGGGGAGGAGGTAGAGAGGAGAGGCTTGGGAGCTAGGCTTTGGACATCAGAGCAGGCAGCATCAAGGACAGGAAGCATTCGGTTCAGAGGCCCAACAGTTGAACAATGTCACCGGCATCATCATCCTGAGTTCCCCTGTGTGGCCTTGGTCCCCATGATGTTGTGAATGAGATTCCCCGCCCCCCCCCCCCCCCCCCAAGGCTCAATTGTTTGAATACTTAGTCCCCAGTTGATGGATTGGTTTGGGAAGTATTAGGATGAGCTTTGTTGGAGAGGGTGTGTCATGGGGTGGGGGCATTAAAGATGTATTCATTTTGTTTCACATATGAGTGCTTTGTCTGCATATATTTACGTGCACGCTGTGTGGGCTCAGTGCGCTCAGTGGTAAGAAGAAGGCATCAGATCTCCTAGAGCTGGAATTATGGATGGTTGTGAGCCACCATGTGGGTGCAGGAAATAGAATCTGGGTCCTCTGCAAGAGCAATATGTGCTTTTAACTGCTGAGGTGTCTCTCCAGTCCTCGACATCAAACTTTTCTTAAAAGCTTCAGTCCCATGCCTGGGCCCAGGCCTGGCTTACCACTGCAAAGTCACACTCATTATCAGCTTCTGGAGCATCCTGCCGCTGTCAAGAGGTGTCGCATTCACAGCACACTGTCTTGATTGTGGCTCTGGGATCCATCAACCATCCCAGAAGACCACTTCTGGACTACTGCCTCGCTGGGCACCATTCCAGAATTTCAGTCCCCACTGCAGCACAGGGGCCCATAGTTGCAGATCACAGCCAAGATGGATTCTGTTGCTGTGTCTGCCTCCACTGACTGATCGTCTGGGCCAAGCTAGTTCCAGCACCTGACCCCAGGGACCCAGAGTTCTTATATGAGGCAAAGGTGTCTACACTTGAGGCAGATACGGTGACGAAGAGCTATGAGCCTGTAATACTAGTAACCCAGCTGGGCGGTGGTGGCGCACACCTTTAATCCCAGCACTTGGGAGGCAGAGGCAGGCGGATCTTTGTGAGTTCGAGGCCAGCCTGGTCTACAAAGTGAGTCCAGGACAGCCAAGGATACACAGAGAAACCCTGTCTCGAAAAACCAAAAAAAAAAAAAAAAAAAAATACTAGTAACCCAAAGACCGAGAAAGGAGGATGCTGAGTTCCAGGTCAGCCTGAGCTACATAGTGAGACCCTATTTCAAAATTCAAGGAAAAGAGTCATTGAGATGGCCCAGCGAGTTAAGGCGCTTGTCACCAACCCTGACAACCTGAGTTCAGTCCCAGGCCCCCACATGGTGGAAAGAGAGAACCAACTCCTGTAAGATGACCTTTGCTCTCTCTATGCATGCCACACACATGCATAAGCATACATACACACACACCGTATTTTCAGAAGACTACATGTTTGGGAGCAGAGCTCAGAATCTCACCAGTCCTAGGCCTCTTCAAATCTGTTGTCCCACCTCCAGACCTTGGTGAGCAGTGGGGTGAATGGAAGAAGTCTACTGGCAAAGACTGCCCCCTCCCCTTGACCAAACTTTGCCCAGTATTCACTCCTTCTCTTGATTAAGACTCCAGCTTGAGTTTGGGCATCAGCGTCCTTTCTTAGAGTTGTAGCTGCCACTCCCACCCCCAGTGAACCAGTCTAAGGGAATTTCTTGTTCTTGACATCAGATCAAGTCTTCATTTCCACTCTTGACATTGAATGGCTTTGGCCTGCTGTTGACAAAATCCTTTGAGCTGGTTTTGCCAGAATCCCCCTACTCTAGCTTCTCCTTGGTATTTTCCATCCATTCATCCAGCAACTGGCTGCAAGTTCTTGTACTGGAGCTGATCTAGACCTTAGGTTCCCTCTGGGCTAGTCTCAATGACAGTGGCAACAGCCTTGAGCTCTGTTAACTACCATCTCCGGGTCCACTGCATTTGCTGTCTTGGGATAGCCCTACTGAACCTTCTACTGGAGTCCACAAACACTTCTTGACTGCCTAAGCATGCTAAGCCTTTTCTTAGAAAGCTGCTGCTGGATCAGCCTTCCCACACATTTCGCCATTAGTCCTCCTGAGTCACTGCCTACATTTTGCAAAGGGGAAAATGACTCTTGGTAAAACCATATTAATAGGTCTGGGCTACATAGCCAGAACCAACTTGGAAATGGAGTCCATAAGGAATTTTGCACACAGCCCTGTGAAGAGGAGGCCTCCCACAGCCACCTGAGCCAGGTGTGGGGCACAGCTCACTGGACCTCAGACACTTGTACCTTTCTCATTGTTTCTATGGAGCGGCAGCTTCCCTGCTGTGATCACTCCCTAGCCAGCTGGCTACCTCCCCCATGGCTACTGTCTACCTGTCTCAGGACTGTCTGGGAGTTGGAGGTATACAGAGAAGGCTGACATTTCCCTCAAAGATGTGCTCACAGCTCCACAGGCCAGAGCAACCCCTGGGAACTGGGACATGTGACTATTGCTGCCAACAGTTCTGAATGCAGGGATTCCACCCCTGAGGGATGGTGGAGACACAATATGGAGAGGACCCACAGCCTGGAGATGAGTCATCCCTGATTAGGGATACTGATCTGTAATTAGAGTTTTTTTTTTCCCTTTAGACCAAGTCTGTGTAGCAGTGGCTGACCTGGATCTTACTATGCAGGACAGACTGGGGACACAGTACCTGGTACCACCCAGAGAATGAACACCCAAAGAAGCCAGAGGATGTACCTCAAAATCTGGCTGGGGATATGGCTATTTACCAGTGTTAGAGACCTGTCTGCTTTTATTTTTTGTTAATGCATAAAACGATAAGTGTCATATGATCACATTTTCACTCATATGTCATAATTCCTTGTTCTTATTTGCTCCATCTCCCCCCATCTGAAATAATCCTCTTCTGCATTCATGCCATATATATATATATATATTCTACATACAAGAAAACATGAATACATTTTTTTTCTCCCCTCATTAACTTCTCTTGTTCTCCTCCCCCCACTTCCTTTAGCTTCCTTTCTTTCCCTTCTTAGGGAAACCTTCGACTTTCATGTCTTTTATACATGTATATATGCTATATATAATTATTGTGTTTATATTTAAATATACAAGAATCCTACCTTTCTCTTTCAAAAGTTTTTATTATTTATCTTATTTATGTGCATTGTGTGTGCCATGTGCCATGGCATGTGTGTGGAGGTCAGAGACAATTTGTAGAAGTTGGTTCTCTCTTTCTACCAGGTGGGTCACAGGCAGGAGCTCAAGAAACCAGGCTTGGTAGTATGTGCCTTTACCTGCTGAACCATCTCTCCCGTCCCCAGTCCTGCCTTTGTAATGAAGCTTTATGATTGCTCATCTTTGGGCAGACATCTTGACCTTATGATTCTCCAGCTCCACCCAGGGCTCAAGCAAATGTGATGGCTGGTAAGCTTTATCAAACACATTTACCTTCTCTAGGCTACTCTTGAAAGTGGGAGGGGTCCAAGTCACTTTAAAATCTACCAAAATAATTAACAACAAGAAGACAGATGGATGAACAGGTGATAGAGTGAACATGGCCAAGCGCTGACTGATGAGGATCAGGGAGGTGGTTCCCTGTTGAGATATCCGTGTACTGAGGTATCTCAGACCAGTGACTTCCTCAACACACACACTTATTCCTCAGAGGTCTGGTCATCAGAAGTTGTGCCCTTCCTCACTGGCCCATGGGCAACTGGATGCTATCTTGCTGTGTCCCTCCAAGCCTCTCCTCTGTGCCTGTGTTTCTGGTCTTTGTCTGGTAATGTCCAAGCCTAATTCTTTACAAGCCCACTGGTCAGAACGGATTAAGGTTCACCCTAAAACCCTGTTTAACTCAATTTGCTTCTTTAAAAACCCTATGCCCTCAACAGTTTCATTCTGATGTCCTGCAGGGGTGTGAGGAATCTTGAGGGGGCATCATTTAGCCCAGAGTAGTGAGCTGAATACTGGTGGCTCCTGAATGATTTTTTTTCACAATTCCTTTTGAAATTATTTATAATAATACTTTTTTTAAGTTTAAATAATGAACTTAGAACTGCAAGATAAATATTGAGGCAGGTCAGCCCGGTGCCTCTGCTGACCAATCTGGGAGCCCTGAGTCTCCACAGGGCTTAGGTGTCAATGGTTGAGAGGTTGCAGCTTGAAGACAAGACACCACACCCTATATAGACACCTTAAGAGGAGCTACCAGAATGAAAGAGAGCCTTCCTGGCTGTCACTATTTTATCCAAACCACATATTAACAGTGCCTCCTTTGCCCACAAGAACAAAAGAAAACAAACTCACCCCCCTTCCTTCCACAAGGGAATTGTTTTGGATCTTATCTGAAGGAAGGCATCTGCTTCTTTGAGTTCATGTTCTAATTTGACCAAATGGCCAGCGGTGCTTGGAGAGGGAGGAGGAGACAATGTTATTAGGAGACCAGGGAACATGGAGAAGCCTCCTCTAGGCTCGCTGAGCCTTGGCTCAGAATTGGATTACAGCAGCCGGCATCAATCAGCAGGGCACTATTAAATCCTGAGCTTGACAGTGAAGGCCAAGTTTGTGGAATTATTCAGGAAATCTGGCCACAGGTCAGCTGCCCTGGGCCTGCAGGGTGAGTTATTTCCAACACCTGCTGACAGCTGTGGCCGGGTGGAAAGACCCCGTGTTTCCATGGCTTCATTTTTCCACAGTGATACTTCGCTATGGAAACTTGAAATACAAAACTCTGGCTCACTTAACCCCTTCCCCTAAATGCCCTTTCTGTCTCCATTTGCTACAAGAGTGTCTGGGCTTCCAAAACACATGGGAAGGAGAGAAGCTGGATTTCCTGGAGCCCTCGGCTACTCAAGGCACAGACAAGTATCTGACTAACTCGCCTGAATCCCCATATTCCAGAAATTGGGGGACACAGGACTGCCCTTTTGGACTCTATTGAGCAACAAGGCTTCGATGGAGCAAGTTGCCAAGATGAACCTGAGACTCTTTGTAATCTTGTAATTGCAGAAATCCTCCTGCCTTAGTAGCTTCATAAGTGCTGAGATCACTGTTGTGTGTCTCTGTGTCCAGCCCTCTTAGCTCCTTTACACAAATCCAGAAGATTCTTCTGTCTCACTGTATTGTAGGAGGCACAAAGGTCTTTATGCTCACAGTAAGCACTAGAGGAACCTGGAATGTTAAACACACAGGGTTTTTCCTTCAAGGGAAGAAATGTGTAACCTGTTATCCTCCCAGAAAGCTGTGAGCAGACATGGCTAACAGCCTGGTGACCTTTCCACTATCTGTGTGGTGGAGACCACACTGGACCCTCCCCCAGACCCTTCTCATAAGCCAGTTTTCCTCAGTCAATCTATATATAGCACCTGTCTTTATGAAACTTACAAGGAGTTTTCATGTAGTCACATCCGACCTGTATTTACCATATGTTGTTCCTTTAAGAGATTTATACATGCTTTGTTGTGCACTGGAGATTGAGTTAATTAACACCAGAATAAGTTTTCACCAAATTGTGCTGTGCTGAAATATACCTAAAGTAAACTTCTCAGGTTCAGACTCCAGAAGTTGGAGCCAACACTGGCAACTGAGTTGATCCCTCCCACTGGTGGTTACTTGCTGGCCATGGTGGACACAGGGACCCCCACACTACATAAAATGCACCCGCACCCTTTTGTACAGCTTCATAATATTCCTTCACTTGGAAAAACCAAATTTTGTTCACTCTACTCCTTTTGATGCACAGTCAGGTGACTTGCAAACATTTCACTGGGTGTAAACGATGCCACCTCCTGCTTCTTTATATGTTGTGTGTGATAGAGAATTCCCAGAAACAGAAGTGCCAGTCAGGGTGTGTGTCTTCCATGTGCCATCTGCTTCACTCCACAAAACCTTCAGTAGCCAACTCTGCTTCCCAGGAGCATGGGATATGAGGGTCTGTTTCCACACAGCCACAGACAGTCCACCGCCATCCCCTGAGAGGTGAGACATTTGCATTTCTCATGTAGTGGATGGCACCAAGGCCAGTCACATATGGCGGAGCCTTTCTACTTCCTTCAGGGGGCTGCTGGAATTAATTCCTTTTCCTCATCAATAAGGAGAGTAGTGCCCACTGCACGACTATTCTTCCTTCTCCTTCTGTCCTTTTCTCCCAGTTTGTTTAGGTCACAAACACATTTTTTTTTTTTTTGGTTTTTCGAGACAGGGTTTCTCTGTTTAACAGCTCTGGCTGTCCTGGGCTCGCTTTGTAGACCAGGCTGGCCTCGAACTTGCAAAGATCCGCCTGCCTCTGCCTCCCAAGTGCTGGGATTAAAGGCGTGCGCCACCACCGCCTGGCTAACAAACACATTTTTTAATGGAGTGAAATTTAATGTATCAACCATTTATTTTCTGGTTTTTGCCCTACCCCACCACCTCTTCAGTTATTTAAAAAAAAAAAAAACTCCCAAGCTCTATTTTAATAATCTTACAGTTCCTATTTTGTATTTAAAATATATTTATACTTGTATCATATATTTAACTAGTTTTCAATTAATTATAGTATAAGATGTAAGTCTGTTTACTTTTTCTCAGAAGGCAATATTTTTCTTTTAATTAATTAATTAATTATTATGTATGCATTGTTCTGCCTGCCTATATGCCTGCAGGCCAGAAGAGGGCACCAGATCTCAATGTAGATGGTTGTGACCCATCATGTGGTGGCTGGGAATTGAACTCAGGACCTAAAGCAGGGCATGGTGGTGCTCGCCTTTAATCCCAGCACTTGGGAGGCAGAGGCAGGTGGATCTCTGTGAGTTCAAGGCCAGCCTGGTCTACAAAGTGAGTCTAGCCGGGCGGTGGTGGCGCACGCCTTTAATCCCAGCACTTGGGAGGCAGAGGCAGGCGGATCTTTGCGAGTTCGAGGCCAGCCTGGTCTACAAAGTGAGTCCAGGACAGCCAGGGGTATACAGAGAAACCTCGAAAAACCAAACCAAACAAACAAAAAAACCCGACAAAGATATGAACTCAGGACCTTTGGAAGAACAGCCAGTGCTCTTTAATCTCTGAGCCATATCTCATCTCCAGCCCTCTTTTTATTAATTTTAAGTTATACAAAATAGGTTTTTATTATATTTGACATATATATATCATTATTTTACTCATATGTGCCTCCTATTACCATTCCTTGCCCTCCTTTTGACTCTTGTTCTTTTCTATTCCCTCAAAGATCCTTCCTGCTTAGTCTCTCTCTCTCTCTCTCTCTCTCTCTCTCTCTCTGTGTGTATGTGTGTGTGTGTGTGTGTGTGTGTGTGTGTGTGTATTCTACACATGTGAGAACAGAAGACACACGTTTGTACCCGTGACTAGAGGCAGGGGAGCAGGCCCTAGCAGGGAGCCTCGTCCCGTCCCATTTGTTGTTTTGCTAAGTGGCCATGCAGCAAACTGTCTTTAAATATTTATACTTATGCCGGGCAGTGGTGGCTCACGCCTTTAATCCCAGCACTTGGGAGGCAGAGGCAGGCGGATCTCTGTGAGTTCGAGGCCAGCCTGGTCTACAAAGTGAGTCCAGGACAGCCAGGGCTGTTACACAGAGAAACCCTGTCTCGAAAAAAAAAATATTTATACTTATATCCGTAGATTTGGTGAAGCTGCCTTTTATAGCGGTTAATGGGGAGCCTCGGAGCTAGCCAAAGTGTTGAGGTGTGTGACTGTGGCTATTCTGCCATAAATGGGCCATACACACACACACACACACACACACACACACACACACACACACACACTCCCAAGCCTCAGGAAAGAGGGGGCAGGAACCATGTAAGAGCTGGCGGATGGGGGGTGCTATGGAATTGACATGGCTGTTGCCCTCGTAAACCCACTGCAGCTGCGATCACCTGCACAAAATCAAGCTGCATATAAATATAGACTCTGCATATGAGAGACATGCTATATTTTGTCTTTCTTCGTCATTACCTCCTCTTGTTCCCCTCACCATTCAGGCATTTCCTCCCTCCATATAGGCTCCTTCCTATTTTTACACATATAAACATATATGTATAATAGGTGTTTTTTTATAATTATACACATTATAATTATAAACAGGTATTATCTCTGGGTTTATGGGTAGTGTCTATGAGAGAAACATTTGTCTGAATCTAGTTTGTTTTGTTCAACATGATCTCCAGTTGCAGACACTTTCCTGAAAATGGCATAGTTTCGTTCTTTACAGCTAAAGAAAACCCCATTGTATTTCCATGCCACCTTCTCCTTCCACTTGTGATGGACATAGAGTCAGCTTCTGTATCTTGGCTTCTGTGCCTAGCACTATAATAAACACAGATGTGTGGGTAGCTCGGAAGAACGCTGTCCCAGAGTCCTTTTTTGGGTGGGCTCAGGAATGGTGCAGCTGGGCCGTACAGTGGCTCCATCTTCAGTTTGCTGAGGACCCTTCACACCTTACTTCCACAATGGGTTCACCAGTTTTGAATTCCCACCGTCACTGTGTAGGGTTCCTCTCTTCCCCTATCCGCGACAGCATTTGCTGTTGCTTGCTTCCTTTTCTTTTCCTTTTTGTTTTTTTAAGGTAAAGTCTCGGTCTGTAGCTCAGACTGGGCTCAAACTCATTACAGTCCTCTGGTCTCAATCTCCCTAGTGCTGGATTACAGGGGCAGGCCACTATGTCCAGCTTGTTATACTGATGATGGCCATTCTGGCCAGGTGAAAGAATCAATGTAGCTTTGATTTGCATGTCCCTGATAGCTAAGGATGTTGAAAAAAATTTTTTTCATATATCTATTGGCCCTTTTCATTTCCTCTGAGAAGTGTCTCAGTTCATTCATGGGGCCTGACTCTCTCTCTCTCTCTCTCTTTGAGCCATCTCAGGCATCTATTTCTGCGTCCTACAGACACCCCGCTGTGAGGGATGTCACCCAGAGCAATGTGGCTCCCACAAGGCCCTGCTGCCTTCTAGACCCTGGAGTCTTCCTCTCTCCAAGCACTAACTCTCCATGTTGAGAATTTTGTTTCTGTCTGACCATGGAGAATTTGAAAGCTTGGTGGGGGAAAATAAGTTGGCCCTGTGTGGACACAAAGTAGCAAACCAACTGGCTTCAACCTCTCCACACAAGTTCATCGCTAGAGTGAACCAGGGTCGCAGCAACAAAGCACTCCAGGTTTCTGTTAAGTAGGATGGCTGTTGTCACCCCAGTCCCTGCCTTCCCGTGTCACTGAAGTTAGGAAGCCTCCCTGGAGTATGACTCCCTGAGGGAAGTCCCTGAAGCAAGAGGACAGACAGCTGCTGGGGCTTTCCCAAGCTCTCCAGCAGAGAGCGGGTGCAGGGTGAGCAGAGGCTGGGAAGGGGAGGGCCCTGCACATGTCATTCAGGACCCCCTCCTTCCTCTTTTCAGTCCTTATCCCAGCTGGTGGACGGTGAGACCACACCAGCTCCTCTCAGCTGTCCCCAGCTCTTAAGCAAGCAACACCCACATGTTTTCATTGGTTGCTATGGGGAGGTAAGTATGGGTTTGAGTGGAGAGATGCTTGGACCTCAGAGACGGAGGAGTGCCACGAATATATTTTTAAAGACATCAAGGGAAGCCTGTCACCAGGGAAGGAGACCCTCTTTCCCTGAGTGGCACAGCGTCTTCCCTCCTTAGGGCCTGGTTTGCAAACGAATAGTGGTAGGTAGAAAGCTGAATTTCCTGCTTTAATTTACTAAGTATTTTAAGCAAAAAGTTATTTAAGCTTTTGGGGTCTGGCTGCAATAAACCGTAGGGTAAATCGTAACCTTTTGCTGGGTGTATACACAGTGAGATTCTGGAGACAATGTCAAAATATATATATATGTATATATATATATATACATATATATATATATATATATATATCACAGGTTATGTGACAGGCACTATTCCAAGGTCTGTAATGTTCATAAGGAGCCCCCTTAACCCTGACAATGTATCTGTGAGTCAGATCCATTTAGCCTGATGTCATTGGAGATGCCTCTGCAATGATTTGGGGAGAAAGATTGGTCCCCAAGACTTGCTTTGTAACTCTCCCAGATCCCTGTCATCTTGGGGTCCCCAATAGCACTGAAATCCAGCGACTCATGTGGTGACAGCTTAGGAAAACACCTCACATGGACTTTTGAGTTTCACTGTCTCCATTGCCCACCTGGTAATTTACTGCTTGAAGCCATATTTGTATCTGCCTCATTTAATGTAAACAAAGCATAAGATAAATGTGCTACCCTGAATGGCCCCTGTCACCATCTAGACCTGAGCTTTGATGGTCGCAAATGCTACCTTATGCAGGAAAGGAGGAATTTTGTGGGTACAACTAAGATATTTGAAGTGAGGAGACAGTCCTGGTCTATCTGGGTGGCTTCTAAATGTAATCACAAGTGTCCTTTTAAGAGAGAGGTGGAAGCCGGGCGGTGGTGGCGCACGCCTTTAATCCTAGCACTTGGGAGGCAGAGGCAGGCGGATCTTTGTGAGTTCGAGGCCAGCCTGGTCTACAAAGTGAGTCCAGGACAGCCAGGGCTACACAGAGAAACCCTGTCTCGAAAAAACCAAAAAAAAAAAAAAAAAAAAAGAGAGAGAGAGAGGTGGAGGCGGGGGAATGTAGCTTCATGTTGGAGTACTTGCCTAAAATGTACAAGACCCTGGGTTCACACCCCAGCACCATAAACAAACACAACAGACTGAGAAAGGAGATTTGAGAGGGAAGGCCATGTGAATTAAGATGTAGAATGGCTTCTTCCTATGAATACAGAAACGAAGGCAGGGAACCAAAGAGTCTGAGAAATACAGCTTATATCTAGAAAAGGTGAGGGGACTAAGTCTTCCCTGGGCCCTTGACCTCTGTCCAGTGGGAATTATTTCAGACTTTGAACCTCTAGAACTGTAAGAGAATAGGGGTGTCCTACACCAGCGTCAGAGGTGATTCCTGTCTACAGGAAGCTACTAAAGTAACTGCAGTGAGCTGGAGCAGTGGCTTTCAAAGTGTGGACCATGTGCAGCTGGGCAGCACAGAAAGCCTGGCAGTGATACAGATGCTTGGGTCCACGCTAGAACCCTAAGAATCAGAGCCTGCTCCATGGGTCCCGGGATCTGCATTTTAGTGAGTCTCTCTCGGATTCTGATCCTGGCTATAGAGCAGCGGTTAGCTCTGGCTAAGCTTCTGACCACCAGGACAACTTGAAACGCTACCCAAGCTAGGTGGTTCCAGCTGGGCTGGGAACCCATACTGTGTCATGGGGGTTACTGATGTGGGGTGACACACTCTAGCACTGAGTTATGGAGGACTCATGTGGGGTGCTGCCCTCCAGTTCAGATGTGCAGAGACCTAGAAAGATATGCTGGAGGCTACAAAGGGAGGTTAAGGCAGAGGCCAAGCCAGTGGGGCTTCTGGTCCCAGGGCCTAGAGTCACATGCCCAGAGTGGCCCAAAGAGGCAGATATAATTAGAAGAGCAAAGCAGGTGTGAGGCAGGAGGACATGGAGCCACTGGATGAGGGGGAGCAGGTTCTACGTATGGTTGACATGTCATCCCTAAAGGAGGGATTGGGATGACCAGGTTAGTCAGCGTTCTAAGAAATTTGTTTTTAAGAGATGTCAGAAATATATATTCTTATATAAAACCATCCATTTTTTAAACATTAGCAATCAAAGCAATTTAACCTTCAACTCCCTGTCCTCTCCACGGTTCAGAGCATGAAGGTAGTCACCAACAGGCCAGCTAGGACAAGTCCTCACAGATGACTGACAGAAGTCCCCTGTGGGTTGGATAGTTGTGTCATGTGCTTGTAGGCACGTGGTTGGCTCTCATTAAAATCTAGTTGAATAAGCCGGGCGGTGGTGGCGCACGCCTTTAATCCCAGCACTTGGGAGGCAGAGGCAGGTGGATCTTTGTGAGTTCGAGGCCAGCCTGGTCTATAAAGTGAGTCCAGGACAGCCAGGGCTACACAGAGAAACCTTGTCTCGAAAAACCAAAAAAAAAAAAATCTAGTTGAATGAATGAATTCTCCCAGAGTACCAGACAGAGGCTGGTCTGCCCATTTTATAGACAGGAATTTGAGGCTCACCCCAGTGAAGTAAATTCCCATCACTGCCCAGTTCAGAACCATGATGGTCAGAGCTCAAACACAGGATGCCTTACTTTAGGGGATGCTGTAAAGATCAAGTACTTCTGTGGCTGTCAAAGACCTCTGTAATAGAGAGGGGGGTATTGGTAACAGTCATGGGCAGTACTCATGAGCATTAGGAGCATTTGAGGAAGGCTGGCCACCAGCTTCTTGTGTGTCTCATGGAAGCCAGAGGCTCTCTGTCTCCAAAGAAGCTAGATCGCTTTTGTGTGATTGTGCATCAAAGGAAGGCAGGCCTGGTTATGCTGAAAGGTGATGGGGGGGGGTAGGAAGGGGAGATCAGGATGGCTGCCTCCTAGACCACCTCTGTTTTTATAGAGATGGGGAGGGGAGAGGCCCCTGCTTCTACAGAGGCTTGGGATAGGGGTGGCAGATGCCTGAGACCCCTAGAGAGCCCTGTATCTTAAGAACCCTTTCTGATTTTATTATACCGAGGAGATATGGGGAGCTAAATGAAAGGAGATGGCTTGCAAGTGCATTATGGGACATTAAGCAATAGCTGATGAGCATCAGACACAAATAAATGACCCATGATCTAGTGCCAAGAATCTGGATGGTCCCCAAGTGGTGGTCTGGCTGGCTTCCAGGCAGCAGAGTAGGTAGATGGACGTCGTATGGGCCACAAAATGTAGCAACAGAGGATTCCAGCACCCAAACAGAATCACGTCCTTCCCTGTGACCTCACTCTACCGCACTAGATTTGTCTATTCCCTGATCTGAATTCTGAAATTTGGATCCACAAATACCCTGGAGAGTTCCCGTCCACCTTCCTGCCTGCCTGGGAGATCCTTTATGGAGGAATAGCATATGTCCAAGTAGGCAGACGGTAGGATGGCTCACAGGCCTGAAAGGTTTGGGGAAGTTGCCTTGGTTACAGGGAGATCCCATTCTCCAAAATACCCTGACTCACTTTGATTTCTAGGTCCCCACTAATAGAGATACCAGAGAGCTAAGTCAGTGGCTGGGCAAGTCATGCATGTGTTTATAAAGTGGTATGAAGCTGAGTATGAAGCTGCGTGTCTGTAATCCCAGCACTTGGAAGATAAGGTAAGGAGGGTGGTGATGCCCAGGCTTCTCTGGCCCACATAGTGAGTTCAAGGCCAAGTACACAATATACGGAGACCAAAAGCCAACGACAATAACAACAGCTAGATCAGTCTTCAGCTGCTTGTTGGAACTTTGGACACTGGCAACCCGAGGACAAGGTAGGAGGGAGAGGACAATGAAGACTATAGAGGAGAGTTTCCATGGATGGAGGGCAGTCTCCGAAGTTCTGGAGAGGACACTTGCCCTTTTATCCAGCCAGAAGCAGACTTGGTCTACACTGAGAAAAGCCCTGGACTTAGAGACGGGGCCCCACTCTCCAGATCTGCCACAATCCAGCTGTGCGGCCTTGGGTGAGTTATTTAACCTCTCTGCACCTAGGTATCTTTTTCAAAGAAGCAAGTGCGCTGCTCCACCCCCCGCACCTCGGGGTGTGCGATTATTACATACATCTTATGTGAGACCTGTCCCTCCAGAAATATTGCCTATGAGCCTATGCCTTACCCTTCTGGAGGCCACAACTATTGCGCTCTACCTACAAGTGGACACTAGCACCAACCCAGTCCATAACCCATACAGAGCCCAGCCATGGTCAGCCTGGGCCACACCAGGTGACAAGATGACCCTTAGGTAACTCACAAAACATGAACTTCAGTAATAAACAATTCTAGTTTTAACATTCAGAGGGCAGTTTATTACCCAGCAAATGGATAAGGAAATACACTCCAGGCTCCTGGCATTTTTAACAGAAATCCTTCTGAGCTGCATCTGTCATTTACCTGCCTTTAGGAAGCACCATAGAGGGAATGCCGTTCTTCGGTGTTCACTGAAGTGTTCGTTCATGATCACCATGACGAAGACCAGTTCCTGTGCGCCAGTCCATGTCACCCTCCTGGGTCCTACATCTCACCCCCCCCCCCCCTCTTTGTGGTCTCAAAATCATTCCCCAGTCCTTTACCATCTTTCTTCCCTGCCCTGCTGTTTAGCCCAAGCAGTCTTGAACTTGAGCTTCTCCTGCCTGGGGTCACCAGAGTGCTAGGATCAAAAGTGTGTACGATTACCCTCAACGCCTGCCACTAAGTCTGAGGACCTAAGTTCCAACCCTGGAGCCGAGTGATGAAGGAGAGAACCAATCCCTACAATTGGTCCTCTGACCATGCGCACCCCTTACCATCACGCAGTAATAAATAAAAGCGTAGAGTGAATCAAGTTGCTAAGAGACAAGCAACATCTGCTTATCCTAATATAAGAGATAGATAGGGCCTCTTCAAAAACCTCAAGAGATCTGAGGAATATGGCATTCAAACATGTTTTCTTAAGATTTTTTTGATATCAAGACATGTCAGCTCCTGACAGCACTCTCTATTCTACTCCAAGTAGAAGATAAGCATCGAAGAATCTCCAGTGGGAGATGATTGAATTAGTCGTAAGCCTTTCTCTTGGCATGAAAAACCCCTTGCTTCAACTGTAGACAGAATGCTGTCCAAAAAGGACAAAACTTGGAAGCAGGTAAGTCGACAGCCTAGCTCTGCCAAGACAGGGTAGGCAAGTCCTTCATAATTCCTGCTCTACAATCAATGTCTGTCAGAGAAACGGGGCCAAGTGGCTGAAGATTGATGCTGTAATGTATGGAGAGAAAATGGGAACTGTCCAGGCAGCCACTGGTATGTCATTTCTTAGTTTTGGAAGCTGTGGTCCCTGCACTTCCTATATAATCATATATATTTATCCCTCTCAGGTCTCTGAGGTGGTTGAAGACTAGATAGCTAGAGTCTCATAGTTAAATTTTGAGTTGTTTAGGAATTAAGAGGGTGTTCTGGATCTAAGAAGATGTTTTTAAAATTGTGATGCAAGTTAGTATGAAAGCTGAGTTAGATATAGAACTTTAAACTCATGGAGATGGTTAGATAGTAGAATGTTAAAGTCAGGGGCCAAATACATATGGACTGGACACTGGGAATGTAGGTTAAGCCATATAACTCTCATAATTGTGGCCTAATTATTTCTGTTGGTTTGTATTGTATTTGTTGTTATAAGAGAAAGAGCCATTTGTTGGACTGAAAGGGGGAGTGGTTGGGGGGAAAAAGATATACCTTAAACTAAAAAAAAAAAAAGGGGGGGGAAGAGGATGGGGAGTTGAGGGGGAGGGGGGGGGAAGGGTGGGACTGGAGGGGGAGGAGGGAGGGGATTGTGATTGAGACGTAACTTGAAGAAATAAAAAATAAATTAAAAAAAAGCATAGTAGAGTGTCATTGCATCTATTGTGAATGTGAACCTGGAGAATGATGCTCAAAGTTAACAATGCAGGGTGAGAGCCGACATGGCCCGAGGCAGTGTGTGTCAGACCCCTGAAGGGAAGCACTACGGTCATGCCACAAGCTCTGAGTCTTTGGTGCTTTGTGTTCCCAGCCTGGTTCTCCTCTGCCATCCAGCAGTGGAGGCCAGTCAGGTAATGGACACCTGATTCAGAGGGTTGGGGATTTTGAGTGGTTCAGGAGCGGGATCCTTCCTGAAGAGAAAAAACGGTGCCCCGGACACTTCCTGCGGGCCCATGGGAGACCTTCCTGCCCCACAGTCCTGGAGGACTCAGAGCCCTCCCTTCAGCACAGCTCTCTAGAACATGGACTGCATCCTACTCGCCTCTGTGAGACCCTGAAGCACTTTGCATCCTGTCAAACGCACAGAAGACTCTCCTACGATCCAGTGGGCCAAAAGAAACTTTTTCTTGGTGGCTTTGTTTCAGCATCTGCACTGCCCTACCTTCTTCGGAGTGGTGAGAGTACGAAGTTCGCATAGAGGAGGGTCAGATCAAGTCAGATCCTTGGTAGGTATTTGGAAGAACTCCTGTCATCCTGATTCAGGGAACAGTTTCATTGCAAGGCCTGAATTAATTTCAGAGCCATGCTTTGGGAAGCCATGGTAACCGATTGAGGGGAACAAAGTGAAGCGACTCCCACATGAGACAGCAGGTATGGTGCTAGACAGCTAACGGTTTCTCTGGTTGACTCCCATCGTTTGGTCGTCAAATGTCTGAAACCTACATTCCCAATCACAAGATCGAGGGTTAGCAACGCATCCGGAGGGCCTGTTGGGGGTAGGGGTGTAGCTCGGTGGTGGGGTGCATTCGAAATGGCTTGTTCGAGGCCCTGGGTTCAATCCCTGGCGCCATGGAAAGGAAGGAAAGAGAATGGGAAAAGGGAGGAGGAAAGGAGGAATGGAGAAAAAGCAGAGGGCGGGGCAGGTGCGCCGGGGCGTGGTGGGCGGGGTTTAGTCTGTGTCTTCCCGCCTCGGCTTCTGAGCTACACAGGTTGTTCCCGCGGTCTCCATCAGGAGCCCC
This sequence comes from Lophiomys imhausi, assembly GCA_907164525.1. Classification (NCBI taxonomy): domain Eukaryota; kingdom Metazoa; phylum Chordata; class Mammalia; order Rodentia; family Muridae; genus Lophiomys; species Lophiomys imhausi. The sequence goes on along the minus strand of CAJQZJ010014563.1, from coordinate 881,319 downwards.
ACACTCTCAGGCCTCTGCTCTGGGTTGGGTTTGGCCAGTGGGAGGCCCAACCAGAGAGGTGGGAGATGTCCTTGCCCGCCGCCGCTCTGGGTCCCTGTGTGACTTCACATACGCTTGGCAGCCCCTCCTGCAAGACACCACAGGTCCCGGGATCTATGGTCCCTATTTCCATCCCCCTGTCTTCAGAAGCACGGGATGGTCAAGTCTTCCTTCAGACACAAATCACTGTGTCCCTTGACACTGCAAGTGTCCTTGACCCTACTCCACTGAAGGTGAACCCTTCCTGCCTTCAAGTCTTTACAATGGAACCATCTAAGCCTCATCTTGTCACTGTGGTGTCCTGACCAGTATGACCTTCAAAAACCCTTCTCTGAGAGAGGTGTATACTGTGCAGGTTCTCTCCTAAGTGAGCGGCTCAAAGCCTAGCTTTATGAAGGTCTTGGTGACCTTGGTTTTACATAAATTAAATGATTTAAGCATGTGGATGGTCCCCCAATCTACAGATGGAGACAAGCGGTTTTTGTTCTTTTATTCAACAAGTGGCTACTGAGTATCTCTTAGTTACTGACTCACAAGATGGCACAGCCCTGCCCCCATGGTGTCTCCACCCAATTGTCTCCACAAGTCAGGCAGCTCCTAGGAGGAAGAGCTGAAACCAGAGAAGCAAGTTTCCCCAATTCCTAAGTCCTTAGCAGATTCTCAAAGAAATCTATAAGCCAAATATAACACAGAAACAAACACTGGGCCAGACCAAAATTAGCTACCAAGTCCTCTTGGGGTTTTTGAAACAGGGTCTCACTATGCAATCCAGGCCAATCTTGAACACAGCATCCTTCTGCCTCAGTTTCCCAAGAGCAGTCATAGATGGGTGTCGCCACACTTGGCTACCAGAAGGTAGCCATCCACAGACTAGACGAACTTGTGAGAGGCAAGCTGACACACATTCTTGGAGATATAGCCGCCTGCTTTTTCTGCCCCCCCCCTCCCCCAGTATTCTCCTGTGCCCTCTCTTCTCTCTTCCCTGCTTCTTCTGTTTCTCACACTTTTATAATTAGCCTCACAGCAGCCTCCCTGTCACTCCCTTAGGGCCTGCAGTTTGGCAGCAAAGCTTGCCCATGAGCTGTTTTTATGAATGGACAGGGCTGGGGTGGGTCCAGGGGAATGCCTTCCCTGTGTTTCGCAGGCAAAGAGAGTCAACTGTGGTGCTCAGAAGACAAAAGGTCACTAAAGGTGCCTTGGAGCAGTGGCTGAGATGAACGGAGGAGGCTGGGAGGAGACAAGCAGCAAGCTCTGGGGGTCTGCTTGCTTCCTCAAGCCCTCTGGAGATTTCCTCAGAAAGGTTTGAAAAGGTTATGCTAGTAACCCAATACTTCCCCTGTACCAGGTCAGGCAGGACAAGGACAACAGCCTGGTGTCTGCAGGAAAGGTTGCCTGGCTGAACAACCAAGCAAGCCCCTTCCTCAAATCCCCCAGTCCTACACTCAGCAAGACACACCTGGCCTCAGGCCCACTGACCCTCTGGAAGCCCTCACCACTCCTAGCACCTCTAGATGGGTTGTCAGAGCTGAAGGGCAGAATGTCCAACAGGACAGCAACCAGGGCTGAGGACACAGAAAACCTCATCCTGAGACAGCAAAGGAGCAAGGGGATGCCCTGCTGACAAGGGGTCAGGCAGGGCCCCTTGCCCTTAATTTAGGAAGGTTGACAGATATTTGCTCCATGGCACCCTGAGCTGAGCCCCACTGGGAGGAGATCAGAGACAGGTGTCCAGAAACACCTGGGTTCACTTCTCCAGAACTTGTGCCTCTCCATGCCCAGCTCCCGATTTCCTGACCAAAATGAATCATGCAGCAAATGGGCAGTAGAGATAAGGACACCCAAGCAAGGGTTTAGAGTCTGCCTTTGGGCAGCTGAGTAGCAACGGTTGGAACGATGGGCCTTCGGAGACAAGCTCAGGGCACAGGAAGCACCCTAAGGGACTATCTCCCCCCAGCCTTCCTCTGCTCAGAGCAGAGTGGTCAAAATATCAGGACATTTTGCAAGACAACCTTGATTGTCCCTTCCCCCTTCTGCCCCTGCCAGACAAAAGCGAGGAAAGTGTGTGATTATCAGTTACCTGCTGAGATGGGGACGACACTGTTGGTGGAAGCCGGCTGAGATGTGATGGAGCGGAAGAAGAGTTGGAGATAAACCCCCAAAGTCATTGGATTCAGGACAACCATGCTGGCCAGGTCTGGTACATGTCACGTTAGAGGGCAAGGCTGCTGGGGGCCTCTTTTAGCTCGGCTTTGTCCTGCCTGTTGTTTGCCTCTCTCTCTCTCTCTCTCTCTCTCTCTCTCTCTGCTTGCCTTACTCCTTGCCTCCCTCCCTCTCCCTCCCTCTCCTTTCCCCATGCTTTTATCAAGAAAGAATGCCAACCATTTCCCATTAAACTATCTCCCATCTCCGTACTCCACAGGGTTATATTTATCTCAAGCACTGGGTCAAATGCCCACATTAAAATGAAGATGTCAGAATATTCTTTTTTTGAGTCTGAGGTAAGTGGCCATTGAAAAGATGACAAAGAGGGAGGCCGAGTCTCCAGTATTTACCCACAGTCATCCTTAAGGGCAGATGGGTTTCCTCCTCCATTACCATTGGCGACATAGTTGAAACACAGGTGTCCTGCCTTAGCACTAATCAAGTCTCCTGGTACAAACTGCCTTCTGTGAGAACAAGTTGCTGGCCTGGGGCAGTCTTAGCCACTAGTAACAAATGCAAGATGACCTAGGACTTTCTGCTGGGGAACTTGAATTCCAAAACAGCTGTTGCTATGAAACCCCCACTCCTACCCTAGAAGCTGCAACCCTTTAGCCTCGCGCAAAGCAAAGCAAGGCAAGGCAAGGCAAGGCAGATGAGAACAGTAAAAGGACGTAACTGTATGTGAGTCTAGTTCCAGGGGATTTGATGCTTCTGGTCTCCCAGGGTACCACATTCATGTGCACATGCCCCACCCCCATACACATAATCTAAAAAATAAATAAATAAATAAAGACAACAAAAATATTTTCTTAAAGGAGTTTATGAAGACTGTTATAGTGATCCTTAGGTTTAAAGAAAACAATTAGAATACCAGTCCATACCATGTAGAATGCTTAACACTACCCCAACAGTTCAACTTGCTTTAATTTACATAGCATACTCATTGTAAAGGTTTCTTTAGATCCAGTGAACCATGACCCTCATCTTGGGCAAGGCGGCCTGTGGCTTGTGCAGAGTGTGATGTGGCACTCTACAGTTTAGAACTTGGCCTTGATTCATCTCTAAGTGGCAGGAAACAAACTGACCCCTATACACCTTTGCTGTCTCACCCGACAGACAGAGATAGTTCCTTAATAGGGTTGTTGGAAAGGTTAAATGAGATAACATGGGATGAATTGCATTCAGACTAGAACTTAGAGATAACTCACAAGTGAAATCCAAAGAGCTGGGGTTGGTGAGACACAAAGACGTCCACCCGAATACGTCACATCTCTATGTATGTGTGTCACTCATGTGCCAAAAAAAGATGCAGAAATAGCTAACTGAGAAAAACTGATGGTAAAAGCTGACGTGGTCACCACAGGAATGGCCGGGCCTCACAGAGACATGCCTACAAGCTTCTAGTACTTAAGGAATTCTTAGGAAATTTCCATTTCCAGTGTATCTTATGAACCTCTTCCTTATGACAATACCCCAGCTATACAAGGCAGAAAGAAGATTCTTCTTCAGAATCTCCTAGAAAGAAGGGCTGACTCTTGCAGAATCTAGGAATTGAGGCTATGTGTCCATGAGAAGTCACCTAGCTTTAGAGAGAGGCTCACGCCAATAAAGGCAACCAGAGCCACCCTCTTAGAGGTTTTAGGTGGGAATGTCGGCTGGAGAATAATGCCTGTTAAACATAGGTGCCACCTGACTGATAAATATCAGGGAAACAGTCATGAGACTAAAAACATGGAAACAGTGGTCCACGGTGTATAGTCATTAGAAAGAACAAAGGATGGGACTATACCCATGGGTAGAGCAGTTGCCTAGAATGTGCGAGGCCTTGGGTTTGACTTCCTAGCACAGAAAAAAATCCAAAAGTCTTTGTAACAAGTGGTGTTGGAAAAAATGGAACTTCAACATTCAAAGAGAAATGAAGGTTAACATTTATCATGTCCCACTTGGAAGAATTAGTTCAGGAGCTGGAGAGATGACTCAGTAAAGTCCTTGCTGTACAAAGCAGAGGGCTGTGGATCCTCAGAACCCATGTAAAAGCCAGGCAGGGTGGAATACACCCGTAACCCGAGTGCTGGGAGTGGTGGATCCCTGGGGCTGGCTGGCCGGCCAGTTTAGCTGAAATGATGAGATCCACGTTCAGTGAGAGACTTGGTCTGAAAAATTAATATGGAAAAGTAATCGAGTAAGGCATTCTATGCCGACTTCTGGCCACCACATGCACATTCACATACATGTGCACCTGTGTACACTCCACCACCCCCTGCCAGACACATGCACACATATGCAAATAACACACACAATGAATGGATAAACGGAATAAAAATAATTCTCTCAAGCTGGACATACCTAAAACCACAGCTCTTGGGAGGCTGGGACAGGAGGATCACTGGCTACATAGCAAGAAATATCTAAAAATATAAGTTCAAGATAAATCATAGGCTGGGCTTGGTGGCACATGTTGAGGCCTGCTCCCGAGCAAAACTGCAGCCATTTTGTATTTAGCCTCCATTTCGATCATGAGGCCAAATTAAGTTCAAGCTCTCAGGCTCCACTCCCCAGATGCTGACAAAGGAGAAGTCCTGCTGCTCAGTCAAGTTAAGCCGTTCACCCGACTTTGTTACGATTCTATAGTTTTTGCTAGCCATGTCCTGTTATTTTGAAATATTCTTGAAAATCCCTCTGAGCATGACTGTGGCCGGTCATGGTGACCTACTGTTCCAAATGTCTTCCTATGACTGTAGGGTGCTCATGCTCTGACATCTTAGTACTGTGGAAACCCCCCAACTACACCCCCACTTACCTCACTTAGGACCAATCAAGTTAAAGGTCAGTTAGAACTGTTAGTGTCTAGTTAGTCTAATTAGTCAAAATAACTAGAGTCGAGGTCGGCCACCCCATTACATTGTCCACCCCCTGAGTGAGCTCACTGTGGGTTTTGCCTTTATAAGCTGACTCTGAAGAACATTCGGGTTGCAGTCTCGCTCCTGGGTTCTGATTGCATCCCTGGTCATGATCAGTCCTGGGGTGTGCATTCAATAAACCATTCATGTCTCACTGAGATTGGTGTCTGAGTGGTTTGTGTGGCTTTTCCTGAACCCTAACCGCTCATGACTTTAATCCCAGCACTTGGGAGGCAGAGGCAGGTGGATCTCTGTGAGTTCAAGGCCAGCCTGGTCTACAGAGTGAGTTCCAGGACAGCCAGGGCTACACAAAGAAACCCTGTCTTGAAAAAACAAAACCAAAACAACAACAAAAAACAAACAAACAAAACAAAACAAACAAAAAACCCCCAAAGATAATCATAGACCTAACTATAGAAGCGAAAGCCATTAAAGGGATACATCTTAATACATCACTGTCCTACTTTCTTTTGTTGCTGTGACTAATAACTGACAAAAGCAGCTTAAGGACGGGTTTATTCTGGCTCACAGTTTGAAGGTGCAGGTCCCCTCAGGAAGGCATGGCAGCAGGAGAGTGAGACGGCAGCTCACATGGCAGCAGTCAAGAGGCAGAGAGATAGAGATGGCGCTCAGCTGTTTTCTCCTTTTCATTCCGAGCAGGACCCCAGCCCATGGATGGTGCCACACCCGTCAGGACCCCAGCCCATGGATGGTGCCACACCCGTCAGGACCCCAGCCCATGGATGGTGCCACACCCGTCAGGACCCCAGCCCATAGATGGTGCCATCAATCTAGATGGATCTTTCCTCCTCAGTTAAACCTCTCTGGAATTACTCTCACAGACATGTTCAGACTGTATTACTTAGGGATTCTAAATCCCATCAAATTAACAGTTAAGATTAACCAATCACAGTTAGTAACCTTGAAATATGTTAGAAACACAAATCATATATAACAACAAACAAAAAGGCATGTTACAGCAATGAGATGGTTAAGTGGGTAAGGTCTCTTGCTGCCAAGCTTGATGACCTTTGTTTGATTCCTAGGACCCACAGTGTGGAAGGAGACAAGCAGCTCCCATAGGTTCTTCTCTCACCTCCAAATGTGTGCTCTGGAACATCACACTCACACACCTGTGCACATACTCCCACACATGCACTCACACATGCACACAGACTCACACATGCACACACGTGCTCACATGCACATACACTCACACACATATACAAAATAAATACATAAATAAGTAAATAAATATTCTTTTTAAAAGGTAGTTCAGAACCACGTACTGATGTGAAAAGCTGTCAGTAGACTGTTATGGAGTATAACAGGAACGCAGCAATACACATTCCTCTCCTCTCTATATGTTGCAGATTCTATTCATTCAACTTCTGAACAACCAAGTAATATGAAATAAAAAAAACACTTTATTGATTTTATATGTATATGCAAATAGAAAGATCTAGATTTTGCACATCCTATTGGAGACTTTCCTTTTTAATGTTATAAATAGTTGCATTATGTAAATTCTTTATCATTTTTTGAGACAGGGTTTCTCTGTGTAGCCCTTGCTGTCCTGGAACTCGCTCTGTAGACCGGGCTGAACTTGAACTTACAGAGATCCACCTGCCTCTGCCTCTCAGTGCTGGATTAAAGGTGGGCGTCACTATCACTTAGCATTTTTTTTTTTTAGATTTATCTTATTTTGTGAGTTTGAGTGTGTGTCTGCACCACATGCATGCCTGGTGCCTAACGAAGCAATGAGCTTCTAGGTGGATGCTGGGAAAGCCGAGTCCTTTGCAAGAACAGCAAGTGCTGTTAACCACTGAGCCAACTCTCCAGGCCTAATTTTTACAAAATGTTTAACTTTCACTTTAAACAATGCAAGAAATTAAATTCTATCCAACTTAGGAGTAAAGAAGAAAGAAAAATGGCATTTCTCCTGTATGTCCCTAGACTAAGTCCTTTGCCCAGATTCCACAGGGGCAGACAGAGTTATTGTTTCTGGCAGACACACACAGCTCTGAGGCTGGTTTCCTGGCCTAGAATTAATAGTGACTCAGTTCCACAGAGGTGCTGGCCACTTCTGTCAGTCGGTGCACCAGCAGGCGAGAGAGAGCTGGGCAGCCGAGCAGCCTCAGGAAACTTCCGTCTGTCCTCTGAAAGCTTCATCTTAAATTAAACCCAGAACTATGGGATGGAGCCCTCACAACACAAAGGGCAGTTTGGTTGGAAAGCCTGGGAGCTGAGGCTGATCAGACAGATCTAGGTGGCAGTCTGCGGTTACAGCCCTAGGCCCAGTGCTCAGCTTCCCTCTTTCAGGGAGGAGATCCACACCACCCAGGGCTGCGTCACAACACTGGCAATAATCTTTCCCAATACTGTGTTTCCCAACTGTGCTGGGAGGGAAACTCATTCTAAAAGATGCTGTTTGAGAGGAAGAGGAGGGCTGGCAAGATGGCTCAGCAGGTTAAGTACTTGCTACCCAGCCCCAATACCTGAGTTTATTCTCAAAACCCACAGAAAGCTGGAAGGAGAAAACCAACTCCACGAAGTTGTTCTCTGTCCCCTACATGTGTTCCTGTGGCATGCAGACACCTATGCACATGCATTACACACAACACAAGAATAAATTAGAACTGAAAATGATAATAAAAAGTAGAGTTCTCACGGTGACAGTCACTGCGTGTTTTATGTCCTTGGAACGAGAACTCATGCAGTAAAGAGCCCCATTGGCTGTTCTTACCCCTGAATGTCGCTGACACTAAAACCCATTTTTATTTAAATCTCTGCCTTCACCCCCGTGATGAACTGGACCAAAGAGTGAGCCAGAGTAAAGCCTTCCTTAAGTTGCTTTTGTCAGATATTTTGTCGGCACAAGGAAAAAAGTAACTAATCCTTGTGATGTTTTTCACTTGCTACAAGTAAAGCAGGGACAGTAGAACTTGACTTCTCATTTATAGGAGAGAAAACTGGGGCTAATGTGAAGATCAGAGATGGTAACTGAGAGTCAAATCCATGTGTGGCAGATCGCAGTGATTCTGGAAAGAGTCCCTGAAGTCTGTCTAAAACAGACCAGGCCATGCTTTGCAGTCTTCTCAAGTATGCTTTGGAGCCATCAAACACTGATTAGCCTTTACTAGAAACCAGACTCAGAAATGCTGACTGTCAGCCAGGCGGTGGTGGCACATGCCTTTAATCCCAGCACTTGGGAGGCAGAGGCAGGCGGATCTTTGTGAGTTTGAGGCCAGCCTGATCTACAAAGTGAGTCCAGGACAGCCAAGGATACACAGAGAAACCCTGTCTCGAAAAACCAAAAAAAAAAAAAAAGAAAAAAAGAAAAAAAAAGTTAAAAAAAAAAAAAGAAATGCTGAGTGTCAGGGATGTTTTAGTTCTGGAAATGTTGAGCTGCATCTGGGTAGGGACACAGGAATGTCACAGCCAGGGAGGCTGAGGATGTCACAAGAGATCCCAAATGGTTTATAACACCTGGGACTGATGATTCTGACCTTTCCCTGACTCCTGCTCTACCTCAGCTTCCTGCCCTACCCCCAAGAGCTCATCCCTCTTGTGTTTCAAGAGACTGGGTGATGGAGGGAAAATCCATTTAGTTTGACTTGGCCCAAAGTCACTTTCAAAGCATGGCTCAAGGACATGGGTTGTATTTGGCAAAGTCTTAGAGCTTCTGTTCCTAAAACATGGAACGTTTGATGCTGATCCAGACCTCACAAGACAGAGTGGTAAAGGGCCCTTCACTTGCCACCTGTAATTGCACATACTGTGATCCCATCTGTGAGGAGGGAGAGCTTGGCCAACACTGGGAAACAGTCACTGAAGACATGGAGAGCACATTAGCCTGTCAGCCCCATGCTGTTTTTCTAGAGGTTCTATGTAGAGAGATGAGACGTGCCGCGCCCTAAAGATGGCGCCGGTTTCCGCCTTCCACCAGCCCGACGGTGAGTGCTCTTGGTGGTGAACAAGTCCATATTTGGCTAAGACCGCTGATCTGGCTTGCTTCCGCATACGTGGGCCTCTAAGATAGCACCACGTGGCTTTACTTGATTGGTTGTTCATATAGTATTTAGCCTGTGGGTTGGGTCTGCCCGGGCATTCGGAAGACTGTTTTCAAGGGACCTGAATAAACTGCTTGAGAAGAGCTTTTGCGAGTTGCGTCGTCCTTGCTGGTCGAGGGGGACGCGACAAGTGGTGGCCCGTACGGGGAACCAGAAAAGACTCAGAACTCCTGCAGTCAGGGGCAGTGCACTGGTAAGTTCCTGGGATAAATTGGGACAATGAAGTTTCATGGAAATAGCGACCAAAAGGTAAAGTTTCGCGGAGATAGTGAACAAACAGTAAAGTTTCACGGGAAATTGCGAACAAAAGGTAAAGTTTCGCGGGGAAACTGCGAACCGAAAGTAAATTTTTAATCATGGGATTGTCTGAGTCACATCCAATTTTTCTGGCTCTTCAGGAGCTACTTTTAGCTAGGAATTTGAAACTTAAGAAGTCTACCCTAGAGAGATTTTTGAATGAATGCGATTCTGTGGCTCTGTGGTTTGCGGTGTCCGGGAATCTTACGGTATCCTGCTGGGACAAATTAGGCAGGGACTTGGATTTTGCTTGGGAGCAAGGTACTCTAAAGCATGGAGTAAGACCAATTTGGAAGATGGTGAGGAGTTGTTTAGAAGATCAGAGATGCTGTAACGCAATCAAGGAGGGAGAATCAGCCTTGGAACTGCTGCAAGGGGAAAGGTCTGAGCAGGCAGACAGTGAAAAGGAAAGTAACAAAGGCGAAAGATTTGAGCAGGCAGACAGTGAAAAGGGAAGCAAAAAGAAGGTTCCTCTCTATCCCGATCTTAGAGATTTTAGAGATTTTGAAGACTCAGAGGGCACGGATTCTGAAGAGGAGCTACACGCTCTAATAGAACGGTTGGAGAGGACTGCTATTAGAAAAAGGGAAAAGAAAAGGGTAAAAGAGAAAGACACGTTGGCAGCAGTCAGTGTAAGTGAAACTGTTGCCACGGCGCCTTCAGCCACGTTGGCGGCGGTCGGTGTAAGTAAAGCCGTTGCCGCGGTGCCTTCAACTCCCCCTCCATATCCAGAAGCCATTCAGATAGATCAGCCTGTTCAGTCCCTGAAAGTAGGGAGATCTTTCTGCCCGGGGATGTGGACACAAGTAAGAACAGAATTACAGTTTGCCTATCTGGTATACCAAGATCCACAAGGGAACAGGTACGAGGAACCGCTCGATTTTAAAGTAGTTAAATCCCTTGCAGAGTCGGTTCGTACCTATGGTATTACCACTTCTTTTACAATGGCTCAAGTAGAAGCATTAAGCAGACATTGTATGACTCCGAGTGATTGGAGTGACCTGGCCCGCGCCTGCTTAAGTCCAGGGCAATACTTAGACTGGAAAGCTTTCTTGATTGAGTATGCCACTGAGCAAGCAGCCACTAATCAGAGAGATGGAAATCCAGCCTGGGATAGAGATATGCTGCTTGGGCAGGGGAGATTTGCCAACCAGCAGACAGGATATCCCAATCAGGTTTATGAACAAATAAATCAGATAACTATCAAGGCTTGGAGATCTCTTCCTAACAAAGGGGAGGTGAGTGGGAACTTAACTAAGATTCTACATGGCCCCATGGAGCCCTTTTCAGACTTTGTGGCACAATTGGTGGAAGCAGCAGGGAAGATTTTTGGTGACCCGGATGCTGCCTTGCCACTAATAAAACAGTTGGTCTATGAGCAATGTACCAAAGAGTGTAGAGCCGCTATCACCCCTTACAAGAACAAAGGGCTAGAAGCCTGGATAAAAGTGTGTAGAGAACTTGGAGGGCCGTTAACTAATGCTGGTCTTGCTGCCGCAGTAGTACAGTTGACCAGAAAAGGTGGAGGAAGTTCAGGAGTTTGTTTTAAGTGTGGCAAGATGGGACACTTTAAAAGACAGTGCCCCGGAGGAAGGAGTACAGGAAGTACAGGAAGTGTACAACGCCCCAGGCGGCCGGGGTTATGCCCAAAATGTAAAAAAGGGAACCATTGGGCTAATGAATGTCGTTCAGTGACAGACATCCATGGCCAGCCTTTAACTCAAGGTTATGGTGGTGCTCGTCCAAAAAATGGACAGCGGGGCCCATGACCTCAGGGCCCACAAATATATGGGGCAGTAGAGAATCAGGACAAAGAACAGAATCAAGAGAGATGGCCAACCCTCCGCCATCCGAGAGACCGCGGAGAGCCACTACAGGCTCAGCAGGATTGAACCTCTGCTCCACCACCAGACTCGTATTAACGCCCCAAATGGGGGTCCAGTTAATTGAAACAGATTTTAAAGGACCCCTTGAACCTGGTACAGTTGGTTTGCTGTTAGGGAGGTAATCATCAGTCTTGAGAGGACTTATTGTCCATCCTGGGGTTATAGATCCAGATTATACAGGAGTGGTTAAGATCATGGTAGCCTCCCCACGTGGTATAACAGCTATCTCTCCTGGAGATAGAATTGCTCAGTTGATCATGTTGCCGAGCTTACATGATCGCTATGCGGCAAAGGATCGAGAGAGAGGAAAAGATGGTTTTGGGTCCACGGGCACGGATCTGACTTTTCTCTCCTTGGATTTGGACCAACGCCCCGTCTTGGAGTTAAAAGTTGATGGTAAAAAGATCTTGGGCCTTTTGGATACTGGGGCTGATAGGAGTATCATAGCAAAGAAAGACTGGCCTTCAGGTTGGCCCGTACAAGCCTCTTCTCAAACACTTCAAGGCCTGGGTTATGCTAAGACTCCAGATATGAGTGCAAGATTATTAAAGTGGCAGGACCAAGAAAACCACTCAGGAGAAATGCAGCCATATGTACTTGAGCTCCCTATCTCCCTTTGGGGAAGAGACCTTTTAAAGGATATGGGATTTAAATTGAGTAATGACTATTCTGATTCAGCCCAACGTATGATGCAAGATATGGGATATGCTCCAGGCTTTGGAATAGGAAAATATTTGCAGGGGCGGAAAAGTCCCATATCTATGCAGCAAAGACAAAAGAGACAGGGCCTGGGATTTTCCTAGGGGCCACTGAGGAGGGCATTCCCATAACTTGGAAGACGGAGGACCCAGTATGGGTTCCTCAGTGGCCACTTTCCTCTGTAAAATTGAATGCGGCCAAAGAGTTGGTGGATGAACAGATGTCTTTAAAGCATATAAAACCATCTGTATCTCCCTGGAATACACCTATCTTTGTCATTAAAAAGAAATCTGGAAAATGGAGATTGTTGCATGACCTGCGTGCCATAAATCAACAAATGCAGATCATGGGCCCAGTGCAACGCGGCTTGCCACTTTTATCATCTTTGCCAGCCTCATGGCCCATTATAGTTATAGATATAAGGGATTGTTTTTTCTCCATCCCTTTGTGTGCCAAAGATAGTGAGAGATTTGCATTTACTGTTCCATCCTGTAACCATGAGGAACCTGATCAGCGGTTTGAATGGGTAGTATTACCCCAGGGCATGGCAAACAGCCCCACTATGTGCCAACTGTATGTGGGGGAAGCCATTGCTCCCTTGAGAAAGAATTTTCCAGATTTGAGATGTGTTCATTATATGGATGATATCTTACTGGCAGCTAAGAATGAACAAATGTTAGATTGGGCCTATGAAAAATTAGTTCAATTATTAAAAAAGAAAAGGTTGTTTATTGCTCCTGATAAGGTTCAAAAGGAAAATGTGGTTGATTATTTAGGAGCGAAGGTTGGACCTGAAAAGATAATACCTCAAAAGATTGAGATAAGAAAAGATAATTTAAAGACTCTAAATGATTTTCAAAGGTTGTTAGGAGATATCAATTGGGTAAGAGGCTATTTAAAGCTACCAAATTATGAAATAAGACCCCTATATGATATTTTGAAAGGTGATTCAGCACTTAATTCTCCTAGGCAATTAATAGTAGAAGCAAGAAAAGCTTTATGTAAAGTGGAAGAAAGGTTACAGAGTGCCTTCCTAAAGAGATGGCAGGAAGGACAGCCCATTGCATTGTGCATATTTGCCACCTATGGTCAACCTACAGGATTGCTATGGCAGGACGGACCATTATTATGGACCTATTCAAAGATTTCTCCAAAAAAATCCATAGAACATTATCCCACTGCAGTTGCTGCTTTAGCCTTGAATGGTATCCAACAATGCTTGCAGTCTTTTGGAGTTGCTCCTGTCAGTATAATCGTGCCCTATTCCAGTCATCAAATTAAGATTTTGTGTGGCACTGTAGATGACTGGGCAATGTTGCAATGTAGCTTTGAAGGAGTGATTGATAACCATTATCCTAAGCATCCATTGCTATCATTTTTTAAGGAGCACCCAGTGATACTCCCTAAGGTTACTTCAGCAGTACCACTTCAAGGGTCACCAAATGTGTTTACTGATGGCTCAAAGACAGGCTGTGGAGCCTATTTGATAGAAAGACAAGAGCCCGTGTTATGTCAATTTCAACCGGGCTCCCCCCAAATAGTGGAGTTGAAAATAGTAATTGAGGTGTTTAAAAGATGTCAATTTGCATTCAATTTGATTTCAGATTCAGTCTATGTGGTCAATGCAGTGAAAGTATTAGAATTAGCAGGTCCTATTAAGAATAGTAGTACTGTATGTGCCTTATTACAAGAGTTACAAGTTTTAATCTGGCAAAGGACAAGGTGTTTTTATATTCAACATATCAGAGCACATACAGGATTACCTGGACCATTAAGTGAGGGTAATGATAAAGTTGATCAATGGACTAGGATGACATGCATTTTTTGGAGCTCATTCCTGGATCAAGCCAGACAGTTTCACCAATTATTTCATGTAAATGCAAAAACTCTACAGCAGAAATTCCATTTGTCTAGAGCAGATGCTAGACAAGGGGTTTTGGACTGTCCTCAGTGTGTGATTCATCATCATCCTCCCAGTGTGGGAGTGAACCCTAGAGGGTTGATGCCACTCAAAATCTGGCAAATGGACGTTACCCACATTTCAGAATTTGGAACTTTAAAATATATTCATGTATCTGTGGATACCTGCTCAGGTATCATACATGCTACACCTATGAGTGGAGAAAAGGCTCGCAATGTCATAGGGCATTGCTTAGAAGCCTGGGCTGCATGGGGAAAACCACAGCAGCTGAAAACGGACAATGGACCAGCCTATACGGCACAGTCCTTTGTCTCCTTCTGCAACCAGATGGAGGTACAGCTTAATCATGGATTACCATATAATCCTCAAGGACAAGGAATTGTGGAGCGTGCTCATCGCACCTTGAAAGAATGTTTGCAAAAACAGAAAGGGGGAATAGGCCAAGGCCATACCCCCAAGGAGAGAATGTCTTTAGCCTTATTTACTTTAAACTTTTTCAATTTGGATGCTCAAGGCTGCTCAGCAGCGGACAGACATCAGGATTCCCATGGTCCACCTAAAAGCATGGTGAAGTGGAAGGATATTTTGACAGGCTCTTGGCGGGGGCCTGACCCCGTGCTAACATGGGCGAGAGGGTCTGTTTGTGTTTTTCCTCAGGATCAACAAGATCCAGTGTGGGTGCCTGAACGCCTTGTGAGGAAAATTCGTCATGAAGACCTTCCTAAGGATCCTGGTGATAGTAGCAGTGAGTATGTCAGGAATGACCGAGCCGAGATGGGGGATCCTGTCGATATTCCCAAAGCCGATGCCGGTCAGACATGATGCAACTGTGTTTCCATGCTTATTTAGCAGTAATAGAAGCTTATGTTTACCCTACCTTCCCTTTGATGATCAGAAAAGCCCTATAGAGGGTAATAGAAATGTCAGCTTGAAGGGTAGTCTGTGCTTTTTAATGAGCTTCAATAGGTCAGATGATACAGAATGCATTAAATTGTCTCAGCAGTCAGCAGATTTTTTTACCACAACTGAGGTTTGGGGGTAGGAGTGGTGGTTTGTTTTCAGGCAATTGTTCTCGCCTTGAAGGATGGTGGCCCACATGAGTCTCTGACCGGGACCCCCCCAGACAGCCATGCTGGGCACCTTTTTGTAGAGGATCCACAGGAGAGGAAGGACCTTTTCCCTGGACTGGATGTCAGGAGCGCAGAGCAGTTTGGGTTCAACAAGATTATTTTTCCTTTAGCCCCATGATTAGTAATATAGTGAATAAGTCTTGTACAGGAATGCTTGATATATCTACTAGGGATCCTCAGCAGACTGCCACCAATCCTTTTGATTTGTGGCTTTTGTGTGGGGTAAATGGAAGTTGCATGGACTTGGGACCTGTCATTATGCTTGGGGGAGGAGTTTATCAAAGAGGTAATTTTTCCCTAGGGTCCGCTACCAAACTGGATTTTTCTATGCTGGAATGCCACAGCCTTTCCTGTGGCTGTGGTGACTAGAATGCCTCGATATGTACCAGTTCCTGTAGAGGCTCCTAATACCATGATGCTATTCAGGTTTAAAAGAGATTTTGGCATCACTGCAGCTATTGTTACTGCCATCACTATTGCTGCTGTGGGAGCTACTGCCTCAGCTATTGCCTTGTCTAGTTCTATGCAGACTGCCAATGCCCTGAATAACATCTCAGCCACTGTGGCACAGGCATTGGATACTCAGACCTCTATGAATTCTCATCTCAAAGGAGGTCTTATGATAGTTAATCAACGCATAGATTTAATACAAGAACAGATTGATTCTCTTTGGCAACTAGCACAATTGGGGTGTGAGTGGAAAATGCAAGGTTTGTGTGTTACTTCCGTGCAGTATCAAAATTTTACAAAGGCTGCTAATCTGTCTAGACAATTGTCAAAGTTCCTCTTACAGGATTGGTCGGCTGAATTTGAAAATTTGATGAGAGAGCTGAGAGCGACAATTGTCCACATCAACTCCACTCAGGTGGATTTGAGCCTGGCCACTGGTTTGACTTCCTGGATACAGACGGCTATGGATCATCTTAAGGAGTGGGCGGGCGTAAGCTCTTTGGCGATACTGATGATACTAGCCTCTCTGGTTTGCCTATGGTGCATCTATAAGATGAGAGCCACATAGAAGCGTAATGCAGCCATGATTATATAGGCCATTGTCGCCATTGAGGCGGGCCAGTCCCCTCAGGCATGGCTCGCTGCCATGAAGCCTTAAATCTTTACTGAGCATAGTCCCTGCCCACTGAGGTATTCATTCCACGGATATTAGGGTCTGGCAAGTCAATGACGGAGTAGACGGGTAAGTCTCGGCCACCTAAGACAGGGCAGTCCCAAGTGGGGAGGCTGACCCAGAGACGGGTAAGAGTTTGAGCACCGCCCTCCTACAGGCTCAGGCCCACCGTGAGATCCCCAGATATGGGGATTACGTAGCCTTTCCAGGGACTTCTACCAACTTTAGAAAAAATAAAAAAGGGGGAACTGTAGAGAGCTGCGACGTGCCGCGCCCTAAAGATGGCGCCGGTTTCCGCCTTCCACCAGCCCGACGGTGAGCGCTCTCAGTGGTGAACAAGTCCATATTTGGCTAAGACCGCTGATCTGGCTTGCTTCCGCATACGTGGGCCTCTAAGATAGCACTACGTGGCTTTACTTGATTGGTTGTTCATATAGTATTTAGCCTGTGGGTTGGGTCTGCCCGGGCATTCGGAAGACTGTTTTCAAGGGACCTGAATAAACTGCTTGAGAAGAGCTTTTGCGAGTTGCGTCGTCCTTGCTGGTCGAGGGGGACGCAACAGTTCTATAATTCCTGAGACTCCCACCCTGTAGACTGTGGTAGAATAAGCCTGCAAACCTGAGACTCAATATGGCCAACATTTCATCCACTGTTTCAGGCTTTGAAGTATTTGAAAACACTTAACCACGGGGAAAAGTTTATCTCCAATGCCATTTTATATATATATATACATACATACATATACACACACACACACACACACACACACACACACACACACACACAATCTGGAGCAAGAGAAACAGGTGACAATTTTACAACTCTGGAATGACGGAAAAAATTCCATTCAATTACACAGATTGTGTAACAACTTGTTTCCTTACAGAATTATTCAATGTAACTGATTTTTTTTTAACGTCTATTTATTACTTCAAGTTACACCTCCATCACAGCCCCCTCTCTCCACCCTTCTCTGTCCCACCCTCCCACCCTCTCCCACCTATCCTACTCCTCTGGTGTAGAATCTCAGCCTCCTCGGTTCATCAGTCATATGAGGGCTAAGAGCTTCCTCTTGCACTGGGGGCCTGTCATTGATGTTTTTAAAGCACCACTTAGCAGAGTTCTATTCCCAGAACCTACAGTGGGGAAGTGGAGTAGTGGCTCACAACTGGCTATAACTCCAGCTCCAGGAGATCTGCTGCCATCTGCTGAGCCCCATGGGCACCCACACACCGATGGGATACATACACATTAAAAAAAAAAGAAAGAACGCCGGGCGGTGGTGGCGCATGCCTTTAATCCCAGCACTTGGGAGGCAGAGGCAGGCGGATCTTTGCGAGTTCGAGGCCAGCCTGGTCTACAAAGCGAGTCCAGGACAGCCAGAGCTGTTAAACAGAGAAACCCTGTCTCGAAAAACCAAAAAAAAAAAAAAAAAGAAAGAAAGAAAAGAAAAACCCCAAAAAACATGTATCCTCAGGAAGTAGACTAAACTAGAGAAGAAAAAAGCAGAAAAGGATGACTCAGAAAAGTGAAAGAGGTGAAGAGTTCATTCGTGAATTTGTTCTTTAATAATTCGTTTTACAACACTCTATGAAGGGCTAGATCTAGGAGTTGGGACTCAGCATGATCAGAGCATGCAGAAATCCTTGTCTCAACTCATATGATAAGAAGATCTCGAAACAGAAACACATAGAACAGGCCAGTAGCATTCAGAGTAATGCAGAATATTGGAGAGGGAGAATCAGCGAGGGCCACCCTGATTGGCAACATTCACACAGAGACCTGTGAGAACGTCCCATGCTGGTGCCTGGGAGGAAAGCAGTGAGGTTTCAAAGGCCGTGTGCCATTTCTAGTTTGTTCTGTTTCCTTCCTTCAGCCCAGCCACCCTGCCCGCCCACTGTCATGCTTCCCCTTCGCCACAATGAGGGTGACTTGTCCCACTGGAAGCATAAACCACACTAAACCCTTCCTTCTATGAGTTGCCTTGCTTATGGTGTTCAATCACAGCAATAGAGAGGAGCCACTCTAGTGGATGTAGGGCCATCTCTGTGTACAGCAGAAGACATAGGAGCTGTTACTGATGATGGCACAGCAACTTCCTAAGACTGTGGAGCTATAAAACAAAACTGGCCACATGCCCAAAGCCTGTGTTCTTTATGCCACACTGCTATGCCCCAAAGCCAGATACTGTGGGTAAATGGGAGGCAGATGAGGGAGACTGCCCTGCTCCAGGTACAGGCAAGGCTTGGAGCCAGCGAGAGGGCCTCTTAGCTAGAAATCCCACAGGGAGATTATGAGCTAAGCTTGGAAGGTAGATGATAGGTAGATTTTGGTGGCTTAGCATATTGGAAGGTCACTTCTAAGTGTAAGCAGCTGGATGATGGGGGCTCATTTTATTTGACTCAGAGAACCTCAGTGCCCACTCCTGCTAAGAGCTGCCAACAGGGATGTTAGTCCTGCTTTCCAAAGTCTGAGAGCCCATTTCAGAACCCCTGCTGGTCTGCTATTTACAGAGCCTTGCCATCTCTTCATGTTCCTCCTAACTTCCCAGATTTAGTTGCCCATCATTCAGAGCCTTTGCCAAGAGGGGTATGCTCCTTCTTGGCTCATCACCAACACCTGGGGTAGTGTGATTAGTGGCAAGAGTATCACAGTCTTAGCAGACAGCACTTGGTTTGGATACTGGCTTCACCAGGAACAAGCTGAGGAAGAAGCTCCTCCGAGTTCAGAAAAGCTAATGTTCCCTTCTTCTGAGGTTCTGATGATGTATCCAGGACTCATACTGAGCCCCTTGAATCTCAGCACTCAGCCATCCCTGCTGCATTTAGGCTTCCTGTATCTCAGCTCTTTGTATGCCTCGTTAGCCCAGTGGAAGTGAGAAGGCAATCCATTACTTATGGTAACAACCAGATTGTTATTCATTTCTTCAATGAATAACAACAACAAAAAAATGCAAGATTGGGTGTAGAGGCACACACCTCTAGTACCAGCACTTGGGAGGCAGGGGCAAGTGGATCTCTGTGAGTTCAAAGCCAGCCTAATTTATATTGTGAGTTCCAGGCCAGCTAGGAATAGATACTGAGACCCTATCTAAAAATTAATTTAAAAAATTTTAAAACTAAAAGTAACAAAAACACAAAATGGAAAGAACTCTGCCAACCTTCCTTTATGCAGTCAGTATTTCTCATACTAAAACAACACACGCAAAAACAAACTGTAGATCTGTTTTTGTTGTTGTTTTTTTTTTTTGTGTGTGTGTGGTTTTTCAACACAGTTTCTCTGTGTATTCCTGGTTGTCCTGGAACTCACTCTGTAGGCCAGACTGGCCTCAAACACAGAGATCCTCCTGCCTCTTCCTCCAGAGTGCTGGGATTAAAGGCGTGCACTATCACCTGGTCTAGATCCACATTTTTGATGAACATGGGTGCAAAGCTTCTCAATAAAATGCTAACAAACTGAATGTAATAATAGCATGTCAAAAAGATCACACACCAAGGTCAGGCAGGATTCACCCCAGGGATACACAGATGCTCCAACAGAAACACACAATAAATGTGATACATCAGTAGGGTGAAGGGGGAAAGCTTCAAAAGACACAGAAGAAACACATTTGATAGGATTCAGTATCCCTTCATAGCATAAAAAAAAACTCAGCAGATTAAGTTTAGAAGGAAAATAACACACACACACACACACACACACACACACACACACACACACACACATACACAGCCAATGTCAGGCTGAATGGGGGAAAGCAGAAATCACTTCCTCTAAGATCTGGAATATGGCAAAGATATCCACTCTCGACACTCTTATTTAATAAAGTATTGGAAGTTTTAACAAGAGCAATTAATCAAGAGAAACACATGGCATCCAAATTGGAAAGGAAGAAGTTTAATTATCCATGTTTGCAGATGGCACGATGCTATCCCTAGAAAGAACCAAGTACTCAATCAAGAAAAAAAGTTAGACTTATAAACATGTTTAGATGTTTAGCAAAGCTGGAGGATATAAGACAACATATAAAAACAGTCACAGTTTATGCACAAATAGTGAACCTCATAAAGAGAAATTAAGAAAGCAAGCTCATTTACAATATCCATGTAAAAAGTTATGAATAAACTTACCAAGGAAATAAAAGATTTCTATAATGAAAATTATAAAACACGGATGAAAGAAATTACAGAGGGCATGCCCAGAAGAAATAGAACAATATGCTCTAGTTTGGAAAAAAGGAAAAATCAGTACTAATAAAAAAACCATACTATAGGTATAATCTACAGTTTCAATTCTCATCAAAATACCAACTTTCTTCACAGAAATACAAAACAATTCCTAGTTAATTTGGAACCATTAAGAAACTGTAATAGAGGGGTAGAGAGATGGCTCAGTGGTTAAGAGCATTGGCTGCTCTTCCAAAGGACCCAGGTTCAAATCCCAGCACCCACATGGTAGTTCACAGCTGTCTGTAATTGCCAGGCGTGGTGGTGCACACCTTTAATCCCCGAACTCCGGAGGAAGAGACAGGTAGATCTTTGTGAGTTCAAGGCCAGCCTAGTCTACAGAGTGAGTTCCAGGATAGCCAGTACACAGAGAAACCCTGTCTTGAAAAAAACAAAAAAATCAAACAAACAAACAAAAAACCAAAGAGAAAACTGGAATAGCCAAAGCAATTCTAAGAAGGGTCAAAAATGAAGGGAGGGAGGGAGGAAAAACTGGAGACATGGAGCTAAGGCAGTAGCTCGGTGGGAGAGCACTTCATAGCTTTCATGAGGTCCTAGGTTCAATCTCCAGTACTGTCAGACAGCAAACAAAAACCAGTATCTTGCTGGACCTTGGTGGTGCACACCTTTAATCCCAGCACTTGGGAGGCAGAGGCAGGTGGATCTCCGAGTTTGATGGCAGCCTGGTCCACAGAGGGAATTCCAGGAGAGTCAGGGTTACACAGAGAAACTCTGTCTCGAAAAACTGAAAAAAAAAAAAAAGAAATGAAAAAAAGAAAAGAGGGAAGGAGGGAAGGAAAGAAAACCACTGTCTTGACTACTTAGAAGTGTCACAGTATCTAATTTCAAAACATAATACACGGGGCTGGAGAGATGGCTCAGCGGTTAAGAGCACTGGCTGCTCTTCCAGAGGTCATGAGTTCAATTCCCAGCAACCACATGGTGGCTCACAACCATCCATAATGAAATCTGGTGCCCTCTTCTGACCTGCAGATATACCTGCAGACAGAACCCTGTATACATAATAAATACATCTTAAAAAAAAAAACATAATACAAAGCTGTAGTCGTACTAAGACAGCATGATACTAGTATAAAAACAGGCACACAGGACAATGGGACAGAATA
>CAJQZJ010014563.1:809154-857131 GCA_907164525.1 Lophiomys imhausi | reverse complement strand
TAAGTAGTCACAGTGGAACATTGTCCCATCACAAGGGTGTGTTGCAGCATCATTGCAGAGCATTCTGAAGACATAATTCAACTTTGGGATGAAACAATGGAACATTCTGGTGGCAAAGTAGAGAGCATTGTGATGTCATGGCACAAGTCACATTCTGATAACAGAATGGTGAATTTTGACATCACAATTCAATATAGTGATGATACAATGGAGCACTGAATCATCACAATTTACATTTGTGATATCACAATAGAGTAATGTGATGTCATAATTGAGCATTTTGATGTCACAATGGGATACAGTGGAGCACTCTGGTGTCACAATAGACAAATATAGACACAAATGACACAATGGGGAATTGTGATGCCACCTTCATATTGTGATAGAAAAAGAGTGCAGTACATTTTTCCCCTGATGGCAGGATGGTATGTGGACTGTCTTATCCCCCATGAGGTCATCCTCAGAGGAGGAGAAAACAGGGAGAGCAAAGAAGCTAAGTTTCTTAAATTGTTATTGCTGTGAGAAAAATACTTGAGAAAATTTAAGAAAGAAAATTTTATTTGGTTTATGAGTTCAGGTTTCAACCCTTAGTTGCTAGGATCCATGCATTGGGTGGGAGATGCAGTAGAATATCAAGGCAGTGGGAGCTGTGGTGGGCTGTTTACCTTATGATAGCAAAGAAGAAAAGAAGGGAAGGGAGGGGATGGGAAGGGAAGGGGGAAGGGGAAGGAGGGGAGGAGGAGAGGGAGAGGGTTTTCACGTCCCAGCTAGGGCCCATCTCCTAGTTTCTACCACCTTCCAAAAAAACTATCAAATTGTGAATCCATCAATGGTTTGAGCCTCTATGCCAGAGTCTGTCATGTTCTGATCACTTCCCTAAAGGAACACCTCTGAACACTGCATTGAAAACCAAGCCTTAGATATATGGGCCTTTTTGGAGGACACTTCATAGTCAATCATAATGCTAAGATAGACTAAGCACTTAAAAGAGACTTGAGTTTTGGGGGCTGGTGAGATGGCTTAGCTGTTAGAGTACTGGCTGCTCTTCTAGAGAACCTAGGTTCCCAGTACCACATGGTGACTCACAACCATCTGTAATTCCGATCGAGGGATCCAATGCCCTTGCATTAGTCAGAGTTCTCTAAAGGAACAGAACTGATAGAATGAGCGCACACACACACACACACACACACACACACACACACACACACACACATAGGATTTATTGGAGTGGCTCACAGTTTGCGGTCTGATCAGTCAAACAATGAATGTCTCCCAACAGAAAGAACATGCTAGTTGTTCAGTCCAAAGACTGGATGTCTCAGAAGTTCCAATCTAGTGCTAGAGTCCCAAGGAAGTCCTAGAGAAATCCCAAGGAAGTAGATTCTAACACCAAAGCAGGAATGTCTCAGTAAGAGGGTAGATGAACTTTCCAGCAAGAGTGAGGGCAAGCAGGAAAAATAGTTTCTGTCTTAATTACTTTTCTATTGCTGTGATAAAATACCATGACCAAAGGAAGTTATAAAAGAAAGCGTTTAATTTGGCTTATGGTTTCAGAGGGTTGGAATCCATGATGGTGGGGAAAAGGAACAGCTAGAGTTCACATCTTAATCTGCAACCATGAGAGAGAGAGAGAGAGAGAGAGAGAGAGAGAGAGAGAATGAGAACATTGGGAATCACATGAGTCTTTTGAAACCTTAAGAACCTGTCCTCAGTGACACACCTCCTCCAACAAGGCCACACTTCCTAATCTTTCCCCAGTGATTCCACCAACTGGGACCAAGTATTCAATATGACCCAATGCGGGCCATTGTTATCCACATCACCACAGCACAGTTCTGGCCTCCCCGAGTACCAGCCACACACATGATACATGAAGGCAAAACTTCTATATACACAAAACAAAACAAGTTTAAAAGACATGGAAATAAACCACGCTTTCTTAAAGGTCATTTTGTCCCTGTGATTAGATGTGGAAGCGTTGAAACCATCTTTCACTTGTTCTTAAACTGTGCTACTTCACACAAGAAACTTAGTGGGGATCTGGAGGGTGTTTAACCAAATGGCTGTGAGGGACCCACCTGACAGATTCCACTATGCTTGATCAAGATTATCTGAAGCCCCTCAGCTGATAATTTCAGTGCTAATGTGGGCTGCAGACTCCACTCCCCGCACGTGAAAGGACACAGCCCCACACTAGATTCATCGGCTGCAGGCAATTTTCTCTGATGTGCCCTAATAGGAGGGAGCTGTGGCATGGATAATAGCAACCAACAAATAATTTAAAACTAATTTCTACTTGGTTTGGGAATGCAGCATGTGACTTCCTGGCTGCCGACTGGCTCGGCTAATTCAGTTTGGCTCAGATGAATGGACCTTCACTGAGATGTCAGTACAGTTCAGCCTTGTGAAGTGTGAAAGGGAGCCTGCCAAGTGAAAATGTGGTCACCCCAGACACACAATGCAGACACACTGCATGGTTGTGGGGACTTTGCTTACCAAAAGGCTCCACAATGGGCCAAAGCTAAACTTCTCCTGACCCCTTACTTTGCGGGTTGGGGCCCAACATGAGGGCAGAGGTCAGAGGAGGAGTATGCTCCATTTGCTGCTAAGCATTTCCGAGAGCGGTATATACACGGGTGCAACTCAGTTAGGTGTCTCTAGCACCCTCCCTAGAGAGGACAGGAAGCTGAGGTTCAGAGGATGAAGCCTACTAAAGCAGAGCCAGTATGGCCACAGGCTCACCATAACAAAGCCTTCCCCCGTGAGACACTATCTGTCTAAAATGGACAGGGGCAAGATTTGGGTCAGACACTTGAATCTGTCCTGCCGAATGAACTCTGCCCTCCAGGTCCATCTCAGTGTAATGGCAGTGGCAAGGAAATCTCAAGAATATGGTTGGGACCGCCAAGAGACTCCCTTCCAACTGTGGAAGCACGACTTAGTCAAGGGCCCCAGCTGCCACTTTGAAATCTGCCATGCTTGTTTGTCCTGAGGCCATATCTTCCCAGTATTGTGCTATTCCCTACCAATGAATCCAGTAAGGACGGGGAGGTGCCCCCATTTCTGAGAGAGATGGGACTTTTCTGGGAGACGCTTCATTCTATCTCCCTTGGCTTCCTGAAGCATTGGCTCCTCTTCTCTCCCTTTCCCCTGGGGTCTGATCATTTGATGACTCAGCCAGCCTTTTCAAAAGTCCCCATGCATTATCACTGGTCTCCCAAGAGGACCTGGGCTAAAACAGTCCTCTTTACTTGGGCCTCCACGCATGTGGGGAACGGAGACCTGGCAGACCCACCAAAGGGCTCCCTCTGGTGACATGGGTCATAAGTTGGACCAGTTATTGGTTGGCTACTCCCACAAGTTCTGTGTCACCTTTACCCTACCTAGCACATCTTTCAGGCAGGACAAATTTGTGGCTAGGTTGGTGTCCCAATCCCTCCACTGGAAGCCTTGCTTAGTTACAGAAGTTCAGGGCCCGAATTCTCCATTATTAAGAGTTTTCACTAGGGTCACCATTGTAGATTCCTGGGAGTTTCCATTGCACTAGGTTTCTACCTTGCTCCCAATTCCAGTCATCTCCCTCTGTACTCTCTCCCTCCATTTCCCCTCTCCCCCGCTTGTTCCCTCTTGTTCCTGTGAGCCTGACTAAATCCATCTTGAAAACAGATTCCATTTCGTATTAGGTTTGACTCAGAGCTGACTTCCAGTTCCAGAACAACAACAAAATGTTCCCGACCTTGCATTCCAGGGGTGCTCCCTCGTCATCACTGGACAGCTCACTCAGAGAAAGCACCCAAAGAGTCTAAACAAACTTTCCGGTGGTCAAACTGACCACAGCTGGTTAGTCAGTGACAACGAGCCAATCAGAAATGGAAACTAGTCATCTAGTTACCCAAATGTCATCCAATCACTTGGTAAAGAACCTGCTTCTTTGTCTGAGTCTGTATATAAACCATATGTTTTCTGGGTTCAAGGCTCTCAACTCAAACCGCTGCGTTGGTGAGCCTAGAGAGTCCAAGCTCTAAGCTTGAATAAACAACCCTCATGCATTTACATCGGAGTTGGCTCCTGGGTGGTCTTTGGGGTCTCCAGAACTGGATAGAACACCCCCATCCCCACCCACCCCAGTCTATTCATGAAATCTATTTTATTTCCCTTTCCCAGGGAGATCCATGAATCCCCTTCTTGAGCCCTCCTTGTTTCTTAGCCCCTCTGGGTCTGTGGATTGTAGCATGGTTATCTTTTACTTTACAGCTAATATCCATTTATGAGTACATACCATGTTTGTCTTTTTGGGTCTGGATATTTTTTTTTCTAGTTCCATCCATTTGCCTGCAAGCAAGTTTCATGGTGTTATTTTTATTTATTTATTTAGGTTTTTTGAGACTGGTTTCTCTGGGTAGGTTGTCCTGAACTCTGTAGACCAGGCTGGCCTCAAACTCACAGAGATCCACCTGTTTCTACCTCCTGAGTGCTAGGATTAAAGTTGAATGTTATTTTATTTGTTTTTAACAGCTGAGTACTAGTTCACTGTGTAAATGTACCACATTTTCTTTATCCATTCTTTAGTTGAGGGACATCTAGGTTGTTTCCAGATTTTGGCTATTACAAATAAAGCTGCTATGAAAAATAACTGAGTAAGTATCCTTGTGGTATGGTGGAGCATCCTTTGGGTACATGCTCAGGAGTAGTATAGCTGGGTCTTGAGGTAGATCGATTCCTAACTTTCTAAGAAACCACCATATTGATTTCCAAAGGGGCCGTACAAGTCTGCACTCCCACCAGCAAGGCAGGAGTGTTTCCCTTGCTCCACATCTTTGCCAGAATAAGCTGTCACTTGAGTTTTTGATATTAGCTATTCTGACAGGTGTGACATAGAATGACAGAATTGTTCTGGTTTGCATTCCTCTTATGGTTATAGTAAATATAAATGTGGTCTTCAATGACATTCATCTAATGATATGTTTGCCTTATTATGAATTTTAATTAATTTTTTTTTTGGTTTTTTTCGAGACAGGGGTTCTCTGTATAACAGCTCTGGCTGTCCTAGACTCACTTTGTATACCAGGCTGGCCTCGAACTCACAGAGATCCACCTACCTCTGCCTCCCAAGTGCTGGGATTAAAGGCGTGCGCCACCAACGCCCAGCGAATTTTAATTAATTTTTAAAGAATTAATTTGTTTCTATTAATATACTCTTTACAAAACTATGGTGGGGCACAGGAGAGGCTAGAGAGATGGCTCAGTGGTTAAGAGCAACTGCTGATCTTCCAGAGGACCTGAGTTCAGTTCCTAGCACCCACAGTGGGCACCTCACAACTGCCTGTAACTCTAGCTCCAGGGAATCCAACACCCTTGTGGCCTCCATGGATACTTGCATACACGTGGCACCCCCAGACCCTATACACACTAATAAAAATAAATTTTAAAGCCTTACAAATGTTGAGGGCCTGGGGGCATTGTTTAGTAGTAGAAATGTTGGGTTAGCATGTGCATGGGCCTGCTTTCAATCCTGGGCACCCACACACCCACCTCAAAACCAAATATCTGCCTTACTTCAATTAAAATACTAGATCTCCCCCCAGTGCAAGAGGAAGCTCTTAATACTCTGAACGCTGTTGAACTGAGGGGGGCTGATATGTAGGGACATTCCACATTGGAGGAGTTGGATAGGAGGGAGAGGGGGTAGAGGGTGGGAGGCTGGGACTGAGAGGGGTGGAGAGGGGGCACTGTGATGGAGATGTAACTTGAAGTAATAAACAAACAAACAAACAAACAAAAAACACCCCAGATCTCAGCACTTGGGAAGCAGAGGCAGGAGGATCTCTATGAGTTAAAGGACAGCCTGATACACAAAGTAAGTCCAGGACAGCCAGAGATACACAGAGAAACCCTGTTTCAAACAAGAAAAAAACCCCAAAAATTAAAAAGAAAACAAAAAAACGAATAAAACAAAACAAAACAAAAAAAACCACATGGTCAGATACAGCAATGATCCCACTCTTAGTATCAACTTTCTGTTTTTTTTTTTGTTTGTTTGTTTGTTTTGTTTTTTTGTTTTGGTTTTTCGAGACAGGGTTTCTCTGAATATCTCTGGCTGTCCTGGACTCACTTTGTAGACCAGGCTGGCCTCGAACTCACAAAGATCTGCCTGCCTCTGCCTCCCAAGTGCTGGGATTAAAGGCGTGCGCCACCACCGCCCGGCAGTATCAACTTTCTGAATTAAACAGTTTCTTGTCACTATGACCAACAACAACTTAGAGAAGGAATGATTTTTGGTTCATGGTTTCAGTCCGTGGTTGGTTGGTGTCGTTGCTTTTAGGCCCATTGTAAGACAGAAATACCATGAAAAAGAGCACAGTCAGGGAAAGCAGCCCAGTTTAAGGCAGTCAGGGAGCAAAAGAGACAGTCTGTGCTTCCATGCCAACAGGCAGGGCAAGTCAAGGGCAGGGCAGGGCAGGTTAGGCCAGGTGTGGCAGGAGAGGAGAGGGTGGGGCAGGCCTGGTGTGGCAGGGCAGGGGAGGGCAGCACACTTGAAGAAATGCCCAACATCCTTAATCATCAGATAAATGCAACTCAAAATGTCTCAGAGATTCCTCCTCACACCTGTCAGAATGGCTAAATTCAAAAACTCAAAGGACAGCACATGCTGGCGAGGTTGTGGAGAAAGAGGAACACTTCTCCATTGCTGGTGGGAGTGCAAACTTGTACAACCACTATGGAAATCAGTCTGGCGATATCTTAGAAAACTTGGAACAGCTCTGCCTCGGGACCCAGCCATACCACTTCTGGGTATACATCCAGATGAATCCTCACCAAATCACAAGGAAGTTTTCTCCTCTATGTTCATAGCAGCCTTATTTGTAATAGCTAGAAACTAGAAACCCAGATGTCCTTAACTGAAAAATGGATTAAAAAACAAAACAAAACAAACTGTGGTACATCTACACAATGGAATACTACTCAGCCATCAGAAACAAGGAAATCATGCAATTTTCAGCCAAATGGATGGAACTAGAGAAGCTCATCATGAGTGAGCTAACCCAGACTCAGAAAGATGCACATGGCATCTATTCCCTTATAATTGGATTTTAGCCATATAGTACAGGATAACTATCCTACAACCAACACACCAAAAGGAACAAGAACATGGACTTTGTTACCTATTAAGGGGACACTTTACCCTGGGAGTGCCACCATGTTGGCCCCTAGTGCAAGAGGAAGCTCTTAGCCCACATATGTCTGTTGAACTGAGAGGGGCTGATATGTAGGGACACTTCACATGGGAGGAGTGGGAAGGGTGGGAGGGAGGAGAGGGGGGAGGGTAGAACCAGTAGGGGTGGGATGAGGGCCCTGTGATGGAGATGTAACTTGAACCAAGAAATAAACAAACAAAAAACAACAACCAAAGAACCAGTCTCCAGATTTTGAATGGCAAATAACAAAAGTCAGCAGAAACAAATGATGTGTATATATCTTCGGAAAGTCAGATCAGCAGCTTGGTTTAGCATGGGCAGCTAGCTCCCTTGGAAGAGAGCTCATTTTTGCCACCCCATGCAATTTTGACACCAGGCAAATGAAAAAGAGAAATAAAGGAGCACATGACTGCTCCTAAGGGGTTGGGAATTTTATTAGACTTAAAAGTGAGAAAACAAGGCAGAGGCCGAGGTGTCTGAAAGACTCCAGAGTGGACATGATGGGCTGACTGAGTGGGACATGTGAGGAGATGGGAGAGGGGAGGGGGAGATTCAGGATCCAAGACGGCAGGAGGCCATGGGGCCAAGAGACAAAGGGAGCAAAGGGTCAAAGGGAAAAAGGACTGTATAATTAAAATGGCTGGGTTATACGGGAACTAGAGAAGCTGGGTAAGGGAAAGCTCAGGCCCTGGAATGGAGATGTTTAGGGTAGTGGAGGGGTATGCCAGTCAGGAGAACCCTGTAACAGGTAGGAACTGAGGGATGCTGAGAATTCCTGATTGCCAGTGTCAGCTTTGATAGGTTAATAGGCACATCAGTTAGCCATTTGTCTGCATTTGAGATAAAGCTTCCAATATATAATGGTACAACATAATCAGGCGTGGCAGGGCATGTGTGGCAGGGCAGGGCAGTGTAGGTGTGGCAGCACAGGGCAATATCAGGGCAGGTGTGGCAGGACAGATGTGGCAGGGCATGTATGGAAGGGCAGGTGTGGCGTGGCAGGGCAGGACAGGTGTGGCAGGACAAGTGTGGCAGGGCAGGTCTGGTGTGGTAGGGCAGGGCAGGTCTAGCAGGGCAGAGCAGGTGTGGCTATTTCTATGCTTCCACCCACAGCAGCATGCACTCGACTCCCCCACAGCAGTCAGGACAGGTTTCTCAAGCTTTCTGCCAAATCCTCAAGTGGAATTTAACTGGTTTCCAGACTCCTCAATACATTCATAGGATGCTCTACTGTAGTCTAAGTTTACGTGTATTTCAGGCGCTTCTTTATGGCAATGCAGTATTTCCCCACTGTCTCTCCTTAGAATTACCCAGCACTTGTGAGGTGGAGGCAGAAGGAGTGTGAATTTGGGGCCCGCCTGGACTGCATTCTGAGTTCCAGGCTAGCTAGGCTAATGGCAAGATCTTGCCAGAGGAGGGGTGGCTGGGGGTGCAGGGGAAATTATTATTTTCACTTTTGAGTTCTTTTTCCTCTGGTGTTCCAAGTGGTATCATTTCCTGCTAATGAACTTGAGACTCTTGCCTAAGGGGGGAAAACCCACTGTGGTTCACTCTGAACCACTGCTAGGCAGCAGTTGTCCCCTGCTGAGGGCTCACCTTTCCAAACAGCAGTGCTTTCTGTATGCCAGGCAAAGGGCTACGGCTGGGTAGCTTTTGGACTCCCCAAATAACCCCATGAAATATGACAGAGCACATCAGTGGAGAGACTACCTAACAAATCATTTCCAACTGCTCTATGAGTTTCCCTAAACTAAGAAAAAAATCACCATCTGAGCACTTACCAGAACACTGTGCAACCATGGATGTTATTTAGCTATAGAATGAAGATACTTAAGCCTCTGTTTTTAAATTTTATTTATTTATTTATTCATTCACTCACTTATTTATTTATTTTAAGGTTTTTTGAGACAGGGTTTCTCTGTGTATCCTTGACTATTCTGAACTCACTTTGTAGACCAGGCTGGCCTTGAACTCACAGAGATCCGTCTGCCTCTGCCTCCCGCGTGCTGGGATTAAAGGCGTGCGCCACCACACCTGGCAAGACTTGGTTTTTTGAAACAAAGTCTCGCTATGTACCTCTGGCTGGCCTGGAACTCATTATATAGACCAGGCTTGCCTCAAACTCAAGAGAGATCTGCCTGTCTCTACTTCCCTGAGTGCTACAGAAGTGTGCTACAATGCCCAGCATTATTTATGATTTTCATTATCAACAAACAGATTCATTTTAAAGGAGCTTTGTTTTTGAGACAAAGGGTCTCACTAATGTAGCTTGGACCAACCTCAAACTTCAGATTCTCATGTCCTGTCCTCCTGAGTCCGGGGATCATAGGTGCACACAACTAGAGAGAGTTTCTCAATATTTTATCCAAGAAGTAACTCCCATGGTTAAGACTAACTGTAAGGTTGTTTTACAAAATAAGCAAGCGTGGATGATCACTTCAAGTGTTTGTGGACTAATCTGGTCTTTATACATCTGGACTGACCTCTGCTGGCCAGACTGCTAATCAGCCAACATTTTTTTCCTTCTACTTGGGATAACATGGTCAGAAAGGGAGCATTTACCCCTAATTATATCTAGTTGGATTTATACAGTTCAACTTAAAAATAGTAAGCCCTCAACATCATCCTGTGTGAGAACTTTGTATTGCATCTGCTGTCAGGCAGGCATCCACGGGCAGAGATTAATGAGGTTATGTGGGTACCCAAGCAGAACAGCCCCCTCCATGCTTCCCCTATGTAGCCCATGCCCTCTACAGTTAGCAGTACATAAGCAGGCTTGGGCCAGGGGCCTGTCAGAAGCAAATATCTCCTGGCTTCTCACCAAAAACTAGACATTTCCCACTCCGAAGAACTCTTGTGCTCCAACTTAGTCAATGCAGACAAATCTAGTGTAATGTATGTAAGCTGATCTTTTATGTAAACTCTTGTGTTCTGAGTCATGAAAAATTGCAAAAATAACAGCCATTTCTAATATTTTAATTCTATTTATTCATTTTTTAAATTCGATGTGAGAACCTGCATTTAGCTATGTATACAACATGCATGTCTAGTTCCTGGGAGGTCAGAAGGAAGCACTGGGTCCCCTGGAATTAGAGTTATTGGCAGTTGTGAGCCTCCACGTGGGTGCTGGGAACTGAACCTAGGAACTCTGTAAGAGCAGAAAGCACTGAGCCATCTCTTCAGCCCCATTTCTAATATTTTAAAATACAGTTGATTTTTTTTTAAAAGCTTACTTTTAGCTGAGGAGATAGCTTAGTGGTAGACTGTTTGCTTAGCATGTAAAAAGTCCTTGATTCAATTCCCAGCAACTGCAAAAATATTTTCAACATTTTCTTTTATTATTGTTGGATATTTTTTATCATCATCATCATCATTTGCTTGCTTGTTTGTTTGTTTTTTCCAAACAGGGTTTCTCTGTGTAGCCTGGCTGCCCTGGAACTTGCTCTGTAGACCAGGCTGGGCTCCAACGCACAGAGATCATCCACCTGCTTCTGCTTCCCAAGTACTGGGATTAAAGGCGTGTGCCACCATGCCCAGCACTTTTTACTTTTGATGACTTGGTTCAAGTCCCAATTGTAATGGAACTTGTCCTATAGTTGAATGTTTTTCCTGGAAAGGATTTACTGATCCAGAGAAGTCACACTGCCTGGAGTTGAGGAGTGGTATGCACTCAGGGTGCCCACAAAAGCTGAAGGAATTAAATTTCTTTCATCTATCTATCTATCTATCTATCTATCTATCTATCTATCTATCTATCTGCAGTGCTGAGGATATTAAACTCAGGGCTTGGTATCTTCTAGGCATTCTACTTGAGTCACATCTCCAGCCTGGCTTTTTTTTTTTTTTTTTTTTGAGACAATGTCTCCATATGTAGCTCAGGCTCACTTTGAGTTCTCAATGTAACTCTGGCCAGTGAGAGAAATTTTTTAGACTCCTTACAATCTTAAGGTACCACTACCATTAGCAAACATTGTAGCTAATCTACAATGGTTAGGTGGAGGCAGTGTGACTTCTCTGGATCAGTAAATCCTTTCCAGGAAAAACATTCAACTATAGGACAAGTTCCATTACAATTGGGACTTGAACCAAGTCATCAAAAGTAAAATACAAAATAAGAACAAGTCTACACACTCCAACTTTACTAAAAGTATATATATATATAAAACATCACTTTTAAAACTTTTATTTCTTTCTCCAGAAAGTGTTTTTAAATGATAAAGTTTTAACTTGGGAAATGGATTTACATAAAAGGAAAGTGATGTGTTACTTGGCAGTTAGACACTTACAATGGCATTATTTGGTTATTTATGTGGTAGAATATTGTTATTCAAGCTCCATTCTTCGACAAAATACCTGAGAAAATCAATTTAAAAGGAAGAAATATTTATTTTGGTTCATAGTTTCTTAAGCTTTATTTAAATTATGTGTATATATGTATCTGTGTGTAGGTATATGCCTGTGAGTGTAGGTGCCCACAAAAGCTGAAGGAATTAAATCCCCCTGGAGACTCTGGACTTGCAATTACAGGTGGTTGTGAGCCACCCAATGTGGCTGAAAACTGAACTCACGTCTTCTACAATAGTAATTTATGCTCTTAATTGCAGAGTGGTCTCTCCAGCCTCTGCTCAGTTGTGAAGGTTTCAGCCCACGGTCACTTGGCCCTTCTGCTTTTGGGCTTGGGGTCCGTCATGACAGGGAACTCATGAAAGGACTTGCTCACCTCATGGTATCTGGGAAGGAGGGGTTGAGGAGTGGTATGCACTCAGGGTCCTAATCCTCAGTGGCCTCTTCCCACTATCCAACAGCGCCAAGAGGTGGTGACCAAGCCTTTAGCATTAAGCCTTTGGGTCCTTTAAGATCCAAAATCGTGGTCCTGGAGAGATGACTCAGCAGTTAAAAGAGCACTGGCTGCTCTTCCAGAGGACCCAGGTTTAATTCCCAGCACCCACACAGCATCTCACAACTGTGTGTAACTCCAGTTCCAGGGGCTCTGACACCCTCACACACACATATAAGCAGGCAGAACACCGAGGTACATAAAAAAAATCCAACATCATCACAAATAATGTCTGTTTTTAATCAATTTCTTTACTATAAAACGTAATTTAAAATGTATTTTTAAATACAATTTTAGCATTATGGTAATTTTTCTATGGAAAGTAAATTCTACCTTGCAGGAAAAGAAAATTTCTCAAAACCATCAACTAGTTTATTCACATATTAGAACGGGTGAGCCAGTGAAAATCCTAGAGGAAAAAAAAAGACACATTCAGTCAGACAAAATAATTGTATTATACTATATCCTCACTGTAATGGCTTTAAAATCCATAAGAACCATACAATGGCCGGGCGTGGTGGCGCACGCCTTTAATCCCAGCACTCGGGAGGCAGAAGCAGGTGGATCACTGTGAGTTCGAGGCCAGCCTGGTCTACAGAGCAAGTCCAGGACAGCCAGAGCTGTTACACAGAGAAACCCTGTCTCGAAAAACCAAAAAAAAAAAAAAAAAAAGAACTATACAATGGTGGTAAAATAAGGTTTGTGTTTGGTCTAGTCAAAAGGAGCTAAAAATTAATTAGTGAGATCAGCTGACCATTTTCCTCCCCATTTGGCCCGGACACAGGCTGTTACAGAGAGTGAGCTATTCCTGCATAGAGTGGGAAGTAGCCAGCCATTGTGAATCAATGGCAAATGGGGAAAGACAAACATTCGTGAAATATAATAACTTGGAAATAAAACATGTCAGAATTCCACTGGAATGAAGATACAAAGTGTTAACGCGGGCTGGAGAGATGGCTCAGTGGTTAAGAGCACTAGCTGCTCTTCCAAAAGACCTGAGTTCAAATCCCAGCACCCACATGGCAGTTTACAGCTGTCTATAATTGGTGGCGCACGCCTTTAATCCCAGAACTTGGGAGGCAATGGCAGGCGGATCTCTTTGAGTTCAAGGCCAGCCTGGTCTATAAAGTAAGTCCAGGACAGCCAAGGATAGACAGAGAAACCCTGTCTTGGAAAAAAAAAAAAAGTGTTAAAGCATCTAATATGTGGATAATCCTACAGAATTACAAATGGGGGTGTGATAATTTTTAATTCTCTAGAAATTCCCAAATGTTGTTCACAGGGAAACTATAGAACAGAATATTAAGCAGATCTTTAGAAGGACTAGAAATATCTCTGCCCATGCCACCTGCCTGTTCCTTCCTGGCCTATTCTGTGTGTGTTCATCTGCCTGACCAGCAGGCTCTGTTCTGAGTATACTTTCTCTTGGCTCTAAGGTAAATTCTGAAGTCTCTCATGTCTTCTTTTACACAAACAGAATTTCAGCAGAATTCTATATATGTGACAGATTCCAAATTAGTAGCTGTATATTTCATCAACTGTGCAGGTTATCTGCTCATATGTACCCCATTTTGCCCAAAGAAGAAAGAAGCTGACAGTAGATTTGTGCCTAAGAACCAAGCGAGAGGGACCAGAAAGAGCTCTGTGGACACAGTGCTTGCTTTGCAAGCATCAGGATTGGAGGTTAGACTCCTGGCTCCCACATAAACGCACATCATCTCAGAGCTTAGGAGGTAGAGTTAAGATCCCTCTGGGGTAAGCAAGCTCAAATCAGTGAGCGCTGGGGTTAGGAAGAGAACCTGGCTCAGTAAATAAAAAAGTGAAACACAATGGAGGAAGACATCTGATGTCAACCTCTGGCCTATGTGTTCACTGCACATGTGTGTGCACCTACATACACATACACACGCACATATACACAAGCTGGGGTGAGGAGAGGAGGGGGAGAAGGAATGAGTATTTGGGTAGATCTGCTCTGAAGAGTGGTGATAGGCAGAGTGGAGCCATGGAGGACAGGCATGTAAGAACAAGCAGGCATCAGGGCTGAGTGCAAACTGAGAAAGGCAATGAACTCCTCTGAGATGGGAGGGTGGCATCACAAGGACACCTTGCCGTTCATGTCACTGTTGTAGCTGCTGCACTGGAGGTCACAGTAACGACCCTGAATGCAACTGCACGGACCCACATCATCTATACTGTACTCACTGCATTTTGTTTTCTTTCAGTTCCTGAAACTTGGCCTGCTGCCTCTTCACACCAAGCGAGCCCCTGCACGCTTCCCACGCCTCTCCGCTAACTCATCGCCCCATCTACGCGTAAGCACTACTTCCAATGGGCTTTCCCCATGACAACAGGACATTTCTTCATTTACACTTTCTAAGAACACCAACCCTGCTCTTCCAGTCACGTGCCTTGCTCTGCCATGCGCTGAGGTGGGAGTACCCTCCTGTCCACTCCCCCACTCAACTGTGAGCTCTGTGGTGTGAGGATGGAGCCTGGTTTTGCTCACTTGTTCCTCTGAACAAACACACATGGCAATATTTGTTCAACAAGCAAAGGAAACGGCCAAACTCAGAAGCAAACTTAGAAGGAACTCTGGATCATAGAAGGCATATGCCGCTTAGGAAGTGGTCCCGAAAGATCATGCATTTCTTTCTTTCTTTCTCACCTGGGCCTTCCGTGTACTCTGTGGCTCAATCATGATGTTGATAAGACAGGGTTTACTTGTGTCCTGCAGTGCCTGCCTCAGGGAGTTTTGGAGTTCTTCTGGTGTTTGTACAAAATACCCTTTGCCTCCAAATGCAGTCATGACGTGCTCATAATGTGAGTTTGGCAAGAGACACATTGGAGGAACACTGAAAAGCAAGTTGTAAGTCAATAAAATGTATTTAGGTTTCTAGAAAAACAAGTAATTTCCCAAGATTATCTGCAAAAAAATTTAAGCTCACAGGGCATACTTTTTTCCTGATCAGCTCTATCTAATAGCAGTATGTAACATAAATGCAACTTTTTCTAGCCTTTCATTATTCCATCTCAGTATTCATGCCCCCTTGGTGAGCTATTTGAACTCCAGGCCTTTCATTACTAAAAGAAACAGCAGCTTTAGTTGCCAGTGACAACACCCTTAACAGTTAATGCAACAGTAACTGATAGGTGGCTGTCTGGCTGTTTGTTTTTGAGACAGGATCTATATAACCCTGACTGGCTTGGAACTTGCTGTGTAGACCAGGCTAATCTTGAACAGTCAGAGATCTGCTTGCCCCTGCCTTCTCTGCATATTGTAATTAAAGGCGTGCACCACTGTGCCTGGCTTTTTTATTCCCCTGATAGACTTTTTTTAAACCTAGTTCTTTTTCCCTTTAGAGCAAAAC
Organism: Lophiomys imhausi; assembly: GCA_907164525.1. NCBI lineage: Eukaryota > Metazoa > Chordata > Mammalia > Rodentia > Muridae > Lophiomys > Lophiomys imhausi. Next base: position 841,724 of record CAJQZJ010014563.1, on the reverse strand, counting down.
CAACCAACCAAACAAACACAAAGTAAAAAACAAAACAAAAACCCAAACTAAACAAACAAGTTGGGCTTTGGACTCAAGCCTTAAAGACAATATCCAACAAGCCCTTCGAAAGCACTTTCAACAGCCATCTGCATTTTAATTCTTGGATGTGCACTATACTCTTCGTCTGAAAGCCTTCAACTTTGAAGCCATTAATTGTTTCAACTTTTCAAAAAGATTTTCAGCTTTGGGAAGGCTTTGGTTCTTGTTGACACTGAATTTTCAGTGGCTCAATACATGACTCTTTCAAAGTGTGTACTAAGTCCCCTGGCTGCGGGCTGTAATATGTGTGGTCATGTAATCATCAGGGTGCTAACTTGGCCATGTCAAAGAGTGGTCTGGCCCATGTCTCCTGTCCTCTGGTACAGCTGGTTGTTCACACAGAACCCAGAGGAGAGCATGGTATAGACACACCATCAGAGCTAAGATGTCAGGAGTACATGAATTGCATCCTCCTCCCTGCTTGCTTTTTTGCTTGTTTTGAGACAGGACCTTGCTCTGTAGCAGACTGCCCTGGAAGTCAGTACACAGCTCAGGCTGGTAATCTCAACTCTGAATTCTCTTGCCTCAGTCTCCCAAGTGCTCAAATTATAGTTTCCACCATATTTTCAATTGAGTCTTTTTGTGTGTGACGGAGTCTCATCAGCTCAAGTGATCCTCTTGTCTCAGCCTCCAGATAGAGTAGGTGGACTACAAGTGTGTGTCACTACCCCTGGCTACCTGTATTTTTTATTGTTTGTTTAGCAATGTCTAGACCTTCTGTAATGATAGAGATGTTTTACATACAGTATGGTGGCCACACGCTACCTATTACTGTGAGTACTTGAAATTTAACTAAACCAAGAAATTGAGCTTCTTAAAGACTTTAAACAATTTTTGTTTTGTTTGATTGTTTTTTTTTTGTTTTGTTTTGAGACAGGGTTTCTCTGTGTAGCCCTGGCTATCCCAGAACTCACTCTGTAGACCAGGCTGGCCTGGTCTCAGGGATCTTCCTGCCTCTGCCTCCTGAGTGCTGGAATTAAAGGTGTGTGCCACCACACCTGGCAACAAAAGATTTATTTTTATTGTATGTGTAGGGGTGTTTTCTGGCATGTATGTACATGTACCACATGTGTGCAGTGCCCAAAAATGCCAGAAGAGGGCGTCAGATCATCTGTCATTGGATCCATCAACTGACAACTCAGCTAAAAATGAGGGGTAGCTGAATTTTTTTTCTTTTAAAATAAGAGACAGGGTTTTATGTGACTCAAGCTGGACTAGACTTGCTTTGTAGCCAAGGATGACCTTGAACTTCTGATCTACTTGCCTCTATATTCTGAATGATAGAATTACATATCCAGGGCTCTGTGCATAGCAGTCAAGTGCTCTGCCAACTGAACCACATCCTCAGTCTAGAAACTGGACTTTTTCACTTTAACTAAATTTAAGTAGTAACGTGATTAGGAGTTACTATACCAGTCAGCAGAGTATACATTATCAACTATAATGAAGCCAAAAGAAAAGGCAGGACGTGGTTTGATGAAAATGACCCCCATAGACTCATACATTTGAAAACTTGGTCCCCAGTTGATGGAACTATTTGGGAAGGATTACGAGGTGTGGCCTTGTTGGAGGAGGTGTGTTCCTGGGGGCTTGTGCTGAGGTTTCATTCCCAGTGTGTTTTCTGTCTCCTGATTGTAGATCAAGGTATGAGCTCTAGGCTGCTGCTGTTCCAGTGCCACACTTTCATTCCAAACTCTAATCCTCTAGAACTGTAAGCCCAACTAAAATCTTTTTTTTTTAAATATAAGTTGCCTTGGTTGTGGTGTTTTATTACAGCAATTGAAGAGTAACTAAGACAAATGATTATGGAAAAACAACAGTGAAACCATACATATATAAAGATACTGGTGCTCTTCTCTACCTTTGGCATCTCACAGATTTTTATCTGTGTACCAATGGCCAATCCTAACAATAAGTTTGACTCTACCATCAGATGATGAAGGTGTAGCTTTGTGGTAAAAGACAGGAAGATCTTTAAATTATGAATAACATGCCAGCACCTGTGATGGCTAACCTTGGCTGTCAACTTGAATATACCTGGAATTAACTAAAACACAAGCAGCTGGGTATGCCTGTGAGAGATTTCTTTTGACTGGATCATTTGAAGTTGGAAGACCCACCCTAATGTGGTCTGTGCCACACCTTCTGACGGAAGCCTATACAAAAGGACATGGGAAGCCAGGCATAGTGGTGCACATCTTTAATCCCATCACTCGGGAGGCAGAGGCAGGCAGATCTCTATGAGTTCAAGGCCAGCCTGGTCTACAGAGTGAGTTCCAGGATGGCAAGAGATACACAGAGAAAACCTGTCTTGAAAAAAAAAAACAAAAAACAAAAACAAAAACAAAACAAAACAAAAAAAAAGGACATGGGAGAAGGAAGCTTTGGCTTTTTGTCTGCTTGGCCTCACTCTCGCTGGCATTCCTTCGCTGGTATTACAGCCTGCTTCTTCAGGATTCCAACAAATACTAAAGACCAGCTGAGACATCCAGCCTCTTGGACTGAACAACTATGGATTCTTGGCCTTTCCATGGGAAGACAGCCATTTTTGGATTTGCCAGACTCCAGCCTGTAAACCACTCTAACAAATTCTCTTTTAATGTATGCAGATTCTTATCTACACTCATGAGTTCTGGTCCTTGAGAGAACCTTGACCAATACAGCCCTCCCTAGTGTGGTGTAAATAGCAGCACTGCTGGTACCCAAGAGTAGACATCATAGACCTTGATCTGAACCTCCAGTGGTCCCTTGACTGCAAACAATCACGATAGTTGCACTAAAGGAACCATAAAGAGATGGCATCTGTCTTTTAAAGGGCCTGACAAACTAAGCAAGTTTATAGTATGGAGACACATTCCAATACAACACGGTTTAAAGACAAACTGCTTATGTGACATAACATAACATAACACTGTTCTGAGTTACTCACGCGGTAGCAGCCTCTTGAAATTTTAACATTTTTTGCCAGGTGTCGGCATCAAATCCTTGGTAAATTCCATTATTGTTTACTACCAAGAGTATGATTGGCAGGTTGTACCTAAAATGAAAGTAAACTCTGAAGAGATCATTCTTTCTAAACTGAAATTTTTGCCGGGCCTGGTGGTGCACATCTTTAATCCCAGCACTCGGGAGGCAGAGGCAGGTGGATCTTTGTGAGTTCAAGGCCAGCCTGGTCTACAGAGTGAGTCCAGGACAGCCAGGGTTACACAGAGAAACTCTGCCTCAAAAAACCAAAAAAACAAAACAAAACAACCAAACCTGAAATTTTTACTTAAAAGTATATGTTTTCTAGAAGAGTTTTGCAAGAGTAAAAAAAAAAAATCAAGCATTTATTGTCCTAATAAAAAATACCAAACCATTGATAGAAACACCGCAATAGTGAAATGTATTCAAGACTAGGGGCTAGTAATTTGCTTAGCTATGGACCTTGGGTAAATCACAGAACTTTTCCAGGTAGTTACAAGAAAAGCATCTTCCCCCACTTCCTACCCTCTGAGGCCTGTTTCGAGATGGGTCCTAGAAACACTGTCTGAAAAGTCCCATTCTATTGTTACTGAATGCCTCCATGACAACCAGCCCATGCTGGGCGCTGTGAGAATCGAAGACAACCAATATCCAGCATGCATCTCTAATTGAAAACAGCACGGCATGATCAGTGCAGAGAGCATCCAACAGTGTCTGAGACAGTATAGCAAAGATCAAAACCTAAAAGAGCTGAAAAAGAATGTGGGCTTTCTTTTCTCTCTATATATAATTTCTGAGTGCTGTGGTAATGACAGAACTAAGTGACATGAATGTGGTAACTATTTGTCCTCTGTGCTGGAAGGGAATTATCACCCTCTAAAAGGCTAAATGCTCTCCATACATCATTTTTTGGCATATGTCCATTGGTTGTCAATAAAGACCTCTAACAGGCCATACTTTCTCCTAATACACTGCTTCATGTAGCCCAGGCTGACCTTGAACTCCAGATCCTTCTGCCTCCACTGTCACCTCTAATCGCAAGTGCTGGGACTACAGAGTGCATTGCCAAACCTGGCTTTTCCCTTAATGTTGACAGTTTTTTTTTTTTTTTTTGGTTTTTCGAGACAGGGTTTCTCTGTATAACAGCCCTTGCTGTCCTGGACTTGCTTTGTAGACCAGGCTGGCCTCGAACTCACAGAGATCCGCCTGCCTCTGCCTCCCAAGTGCTGGGATTAAAGGCGTGCGCCACCACGCCTGGCTAATGTTGATAGTTTTATATACCAAAGCTTTGAACGTCCCAAAACATGATTCACAAAACCCTACTAAGAGCCCTAAGCAGAAGAGTTTTACTATAGCTTGAATGCAGCTGAGTGAGGGGCTGCGGTCCTCATGCTGATATGGTGGGAGTTTCTATATGAAAGCTTGTGCTAGGAACCTCAAGACAGTGCTGGACCAGGACATCTGCTTGGGAATCAAGTGAGTCTTGTAAGTTTTCATATTTGTGAGAATGAAATGCTATGATTTATGGCTGTTTTACCTGCAGATGGTTTCTACTTCCATGCCAGAAAATCCAAAGGCACTGTCTCCTTCCACACAGACGACCCGCTGCCCAGGAGTTCTGTCTTTAGCTACCACAGCAGCTGCAATAGCAAATCCCAAACCAACTCCCATTGTTCCAAAAGAACCAGCATCGAGCCTGTCAGGAACAAAGCTAAAATCAAACTCTCTTGCACGTGTCATGCAGTGTGGAGTTAACACAAACCTTTCAGTCTGTTTATGTGGTTTATGGAAAAAATAGATGTTTTTCTTTAATATAAAAATTTTGGAGCCGGGCGGCGGTGGCGCACGCCTTTAATCCCAGCACTCGGGAGGCAGAGGCAGGTGGATCTTTGTGAGTTCGAGGCCAGCCTGGTCTACAAAGTGAGTCCAGAACAGCCAGGGCTACACAGAGAAACCCTGTCTCGAAAAAAACCCCCCCCAAAAAATTTTGGAACATAAGGAACTAATTTTTCAAGAATAAGCAGCAGGAAAGGAAAAAGCCACTCATGATTGCTTGAATGTAAATATACTCTTAGAACACTGAATATTCAAATTATCACATTATGCCAAGGACTATGAAGCATTAAAACTATAAAATCTCACTTAAGAATGCTGCGCAGTGGTGGCCCATGCCTTTAATCCCAGTATCCAGGAGGCAGAGGCAGGAGGATCTCCATGTTTAAGGCCAGTCTGGTCCATAAAACAAGTTCTGAAAGTCAAGGTTACACAGAGAAACCTTGTCTCAAAAAAACAAAAAAGAATATAGCCAATACACGTATATGGGTCTGGAGAGATGGCTCAGTGGTTAGGAGCAGTTGTTGTTCTTGCAAAAGACCTGAATCAGTTCCCAGCACCCACATGGAGACTTATAACTGCCTGTAACTCCAGTTCCAAGGGACCCCAAAGCCCTTTTCTTACCTCTAAGGGCACCAGGCAGGCATATGGTACATGTACATACACAGGCAAATCATACACAAAACATAAACTAAATAAATCTAAAGAAAACTTAAAATGTACTTATGAAATGCATTTCTATATAGTAGATATGTAGAGCTCTCAAATATTTTTCTTAATCAGCATTACTGTGGTTTCAAATTAAACACACTGTCATTTCTTTCTTTGAGTCTTACCTGTGACGAGGAAGGTAGTTCTGAAGCACAGTCCGTCCAATATCCATAGTGTTCGCTCCCTCACTTACTATGAAACAGTCTCTGGGCAACTGTTCTTGAACATGGTAGAACACTGTATAATAATTCATAGGGAGGGATTTTTTGGAAGCTAATTCCTGAAACAATAGAGGTGAGTATATACTAAGTTATATTGGGACATAATGAAAATAACCAATGTCAATAAGCTAGTACCAAAGTTATTATGGAACAGTTCAATGCCACCAATAAGCTACAAGATTCCCAAGTGGCTGTACAGAGGCTACTCCTTCAACTGTGAACAACCGAGGACTATGCTAAGAACAACGTGCCCTACAGTCCCAGTCTGAGACACAGTGAGTAAACTGGGAGATCTCCACATCCTGGTGAATAGATGTGCCTTATCATATTAAACACCTGAAGAACTCGCATAGTAAAGATGTCAAGGGTTAAACAAAACAGAACAACTGGGCGTGGTGGCACATGCCTTTAAAAAATCCCAGCACTTCAGAGGCAGGTGGATCTCTGTGAGTTTGAGGCCAGCCTGGTCTACAGAGTGAGTTCCAGGACAGGTAGGACTTGGCACACAGAGAAATCTTTTCTCAAAAAACAAAACAAAACAAAAAAGAAAGAAAGAAAAAAGAAAAACATTGTCTTATATATTTTTCAGAATATTTTTATCTGAAATATGGCCCTACATTTAAAACTAAAATGTTAGGATTACAGAAGACTATTTGAAAATCTGGCTCTTCTCTCACATACTGTAAAGGAGCTATGTTATGTCTGTTATTTTAAAAGGCCCTGAATGAGAAAGACGTAGCAAGGCAATGTCTTCAGACAGTCACATGCCTGCCCCTTGTGCTGAAAGGAGCCACTGGGTTTCATCAGCACTCAACTCAAGTGTACTACCCTGCTTGCTGGAGATTATATACCCAGGACGCACAGGAGACCCTGCACACGCCTAGAGCAGACAGAGGAGCAAACCCTGGGGTGACTTACAATAACTGAGAAAACAGATCCTAGACTGGCTCCTGGCAGTAGAAACAGTCACTAATTAAGATTTCCCTGCATGGCGGAGTTAGGCACATCAATTCTGCTATGAAGTTTGGTTGAAAATACAAACTTACTCTATGATGACAGATACATTAGGGAACAAAGGTGCCTAATCAAATTTCAAATCTTGGAATTTATCATTCCGTCAGGAGGAGACCCTGGTTGGGCTGGAGTGATGGCTCACTGGTCAGGTGCACTTGCTGCTCCTACCAAGGACCCAGGTTGGGTCCCTGCACACACATGGCAGTTCACAACTATTCATAACTCCAGCTCCATCTTGGTTGGTTGGTTTTTTGTTTTTGTTTTGTTTATTTTTTTGAGACAGAATTTCTCTGTGTAACAACTCTGGCAGTCCTGGACTCGATCTGTAGATGAAGCTGGTCTCACAGAGATCCATCTGCCTCTGCCTCCTGAGTGCAGGGATTAAAGGCGTGCACCACCAGGCCAGGCTCTCCAGTTCTATCTTACCTAGGCATATATGGTCCACATACATACATGCAGACAAATACTCATGCACACAGAACAATTAAATAAATAACTTAAAAAGAAGAAACCCTAGGTGTAGACTGAACATCGCACACCCAGCTGAACCAAGACACACAAAAATATACAAAAGACCAAAGGAAAAAAAACCCCCAGCATCCCATTGTAGCTGGCATTTGCTATTTTGTGGGTTCCTTTTATTTTCTTCTACTCTTCTCCACCCTTATTAACCCCCTAACACTAGATAGGAGAGAAAAAAGGATAGAGGGAAAAAGAGATCCAAGTTACTGTTAGACTACTTCCTGTTCATTAGGGGTGTCGAGTTCCTTGGGGGATGTTTGACTTTTGCCATCAAGATGTCTAATTTCTTCTTGTTTCTCTCCACAAGACAAACTGCAACGAACAGCATCCAGCCACCAGCCAACCACCAGAACAGCAAACCTCTCAGGGTCCTAGCATTTGTATGTCCACTGAAAAGTTCCCAGAACTCTGTCACACACTCACAGAAACTATCTGCAGCTGGCAAAACCATGCCCCTACAAGAGCGCAAGACAAATCATAGCCACATGCTGTGAAGCAGTCAGCCTCTTATCCCTGCACCTCGGATAAAAATAAAAACATATTCCTACAACATTTCTGTGGGGTTTTGTTTTGGTTTTTCATTTTGTTTTAGTTTGGTTTTGGTTTTTTAAGACAAGGTTTCTCTGTGTAACAGAGCTCTTACTGTCCTGGACTTACTCTGTAGACCAGGCTGGCCTTGAACTCACAGAGATCCACCTGCCTCTGCCTCCCAAGTGCTGGGATTAAAGGCCCGGGTCATTTCTGTGTGTGTTTTTTTTATCTTTTTTTTTTTTTTTTTGGTTTTTCGAGACAGGGTTTCTCTGAATATCTCTGGCTGTCCTGGACTCACTTTGTAGACCAGGCTGGCCTCGAACTCACAAAGATCCGCCTGCCTCTGCCTCCCAAGTGCTGGGATTAAAGGCGTGCGCCACCACCGCCCGGCTTCTGTGTGTGTTTTTTAAAGAAACCAAAATCCTCACTACATCCCATCTGTCAATCAAGGAGAAAACACTTATGTACAATGACTCTGAGCAGAAAATACCAAACATGGCAAAGTGACTCATTGTAGTACTAGCTAATGAGGCTTGGGGGTGATTTCAAAACTCATGACAATCTCCACACCCTTCACGATAAGGCAAAGCCGTGAAAGCAACAAGTGTTTCAGCAGTGACAGAAAGTTTAATGTCAGCATGTCTGGGTGTGTGTGCACTTGCACATACATGCTCGTGTGTGTATGTATGTGTGTGTAGAGGAAGCAGTGCATTACACATTGATCAAAATTTCCATTTTTGATGAAGGAACTATTTTTTAAATTTTATTTTTATTTTTATATACATTACAGGAGTTACAGACAGTTGTGAATTGCCATGTAGGTGCTGAGAATCGAACCCAGGTCCTCCGTAAGAGCAGTCAGTGCTTTTAACCACTGTGCCATCTCTGAAGGACCAGTGGGGTAATAGATAACACATCTGACTGCAGATCAGAAGGAACTAACTATTGTACTCACATGCCTTGAAGAAAAGATGTCTTCAGGGCAGATAACCATATCGTAACATGCCCTGGGATACAACTGTGATATTCTGCACCAAAATCAAACTGACAACTTTCCAAGGTCAGACTGCTTTTCTTCTACCACTTCACAGCAGCAGCCCACGAACCATAAGCCTTTGGATGCTCAATTACGCAAGGAGCTTGGAGCCTTTGTCAAGGTAAAGTACATACTAACTGTAACATACACATACACATGGGCATGCACACATTTTCTTAACATAGTTGAAACTTCACTTTTTTTTTGGTTCTTTGAGACAGTGTTTCTCTGCATAGCCCTGGCTGTCCTGGAACTCACTGTGTAGACCAGGCTGGCCTCAAACTCAGGGACCTGCCTGCCTCTTCTTCTGGGTACTGTGACTAAAGGTGTTCTCCACTATGCCTGGCTTCACTACCTTTTTTTTTTTTTTTAAATCAGCTCTTATCTCACTTTCTGGTTTGTGGATCTTTTGAAAGCTGAGCCCCAGCAGCACCCTTTTTGATCCCCAAGCTTACAGAGTATAGTGCTTCCTAAGACTGTCTACGCCCCACTAGGGAAGGACTAAGCAACTCGTTGAGCTGAAGGGATCCTGAATTTCAGCTGGCCCCACATTACCTTGGATACAGCTTCATTGCTCTTCATTTTTTCCCTCAGGGTCTTCCACCACTTGCTGTCTGTGGGGTACTGCCATGGGGTTTTATCAAACTGTTCTAAAAGCTAAAATAAGGGAAAAGAAACCAGAAATTTTTCTTTCCTTTTTGAAAATAAACTGGAGTCACAGCAACATAAAAATCTTCCTAAAGAAGGCACATGACATACTGCTCTACCCTCACGTCGCTCATACACTGTTTCCTCCCGCAGTGAGCAACGGATGGCAGATAGTGGGCACATGGTGAGTCACATGAGAGACCAAGCGCTTCAAAGTGACTGCCCATGTGACAGACTGCATCTGCATCTGGATGCTGTGCACTTAAGATAACGAATATTATACTGATATAGAGATAAATATGACCATGTTTCACCATCTGCCACAATAAAATGTATAAATTACATACAAATAGGAAGCTGGACAAGTCACTGATTATAGTTTGAAGAGTAAAACTCTATTACCTAAAAATATACTGTTAGATTTTCCCAATGTGTAAGTCAAGTTTAATTCCTTTTTTTTTTTTTTTTTTTTTTTGGTTTTTCGAGACAGGGTTTCTCTGAATATCTCTGGCAGTCCTGGACTCGCTTTGTAGACCAGGCTGGCCTCGAACTCACAGAGATCCGCCTGCCTCTGCCTCCCAAGTGCTGGGATTAAAGGCGTGCGCCACCACCGCCCGGCAAGTTTAATTCCTTTAAGAGCTTTATTGTAATTTTTTTTCAGAACGCTGAATTCTAGTTTGAATGACCTTAAATTTTTATGATGTTAACTTAGTATTCTAAAGCTTAACTTCCACAAATAGGAACAATACACAGTAAGCTTGAAAGCTTACCAAGCTTGAAAGCTGCAGCTAAAGTTAGTTTCCATCAAAAACTAGACATGCCACCAAATGAATCAAGACTAACATTGTCCAGCACTGATCGTTTTAGGGATCAATCCATAGACACTAATGCCCAAGGAAAGGCTCTTACCTGCTTAGACACAGCATTTATGTCTCCTAGCAGGGACACGGAAGGCCTTACGTTATTGCCCAGTTCTTCTGCACAGATGTCGATCTAAACAGAGAAAACCCCAAACAACAAGCCGCATTTGGTCTTTTTTGTTTTGAACAAAGTTAAAAAATTGTGTTTCTTTTATATTTTATGTGTATATGTGTTTTGCCTGCATGTATGTCTGTGTATCACATATATGTCTGGTGCCCAAAGAGGACAGAAGAGGGCATCAAATACTAAAGGACTAGAGTTATAGATGGTTGTGAGCTGCCATATGAGTGCTGGGAATAGAACCCAGGTCCTCTGGAAGAGCAGCTAGCGCTCCAGCCCAGCCCACTGTGTTTTCTCTTAACAACCTTTAAGAAGGGCAGCTGTGACGCCTCAGTGGGTAGAAATACCTTCCACCAAGCTGATGACCAACTCCCATAGGCTAGCTTGGTACATGTGCTATTACATGGGAGTGCACACACATACACACACACACACACACACACACACACACACACTAAATGTAATTAATAAAAATAATAAGAAATGATTAAAAAAACACTTTAAGGATGGGAGATGGCTGAGAAGTTACGAGGCCTGGCTGTTCTTCTAGAGGACCTTGGTTTGATCTTAGCACCCACTTGGAGGCTCATAATCATACTAACTCCAGTTCCAGGGATCTGGTGCCCTCTTCCATACATGTAGAGTCACAAGAAGAGGTCAGAGCACTTTGCAGACATTGAGTTTAATGGCAGGTGAAAGCAGAGTCATTTAGAGATTTCCAAAGGCTGACACAGCATCTAAAAGAAATGAGGCTGAGGGTGTCACTCCAACCTACCACCCTACTTAAGTCTCTCTTTCTCTGTTTTTAAATACACTGGAACTGTGAAGAGGCAAATCATGCTTTTGAAACTTGACTTTGAAAGCTTTTCTGGTTAGAATTAGCACAAGATGCTTTGCAGGCTTGAAAAGGCAGCTTACTTTGGTACCTGTAATTATGTTAGATAATTTGTAAAATCTATTTCTGCAAGAAGAGAAAAAGTTCTTTACAAAGGCTAAGAGAAAGGAGAGCTTACAGTAGCTGCGAGGGAGAACAAAGAAGCACAGAGCTGGTCTGAAGCCTCCTCTGAGTACCTGAATAAACTTCACATCTGCCTGATATCTTGGAGGCAGTCCAAAATGTAATATCCAGTTTAGTCTTGCTCCAAATAATACAATCACATCAGCAAACTGCAAAGCCCTATTTTAAAAACACAACAAAAAGAAACCTGATTTTACAACAAAAACATGCTGGCACTTTTTATTTGAATTGTTGAAAACTCTTAAAATATTTTCAAAGTCTAAATAATTTGGAGCTTCTAGTAAATCTGATCTTTTGGATTAAAATAAGTTTTGGAAGGCTGGGAAGGTGGCTCAGTGGCAAAATGCTTGCTGTACAAGCATGAGGACCTGAGACTGGATCCCCAGCACACTAGGGCTGATGACTGCACATCTGTGATGCACGTCTGTAACCTAAGCATGGCGGTGGGGACAGGAGGAGACAGTGGATGCTGGAAGCCAGGTGCCTAGTCAAACTGGCAAGCTTCAGGCTCAGGAAGAAAGATGTTGCCTCAAAACTAAGGGAGAATGTGACTGAGAAAGAAATCTATGGACAACTTTGGCATCCACGTGTGGATGTGTGTACCCAACCCCACAACACCTACCACATTTCAGCCACTTATACACATAAGGACACAATTCACTATTTTGTCTTGTTTTAAAGATAGGGTATTGCTTTTTCAACTAAAGCTGGTCTCAAACTTGTGGTCTTCCCTCTGCCTCCCAAATGCTGGGGCTACAGGTGTGCAACACTACGCCTGGATGTGTGTTTTGTTTTTAGGTGTTGCCAGGGATGGAGCCAGGACCCCATTTCCAATAAGCAAGCACTCTAAAGAGCCACACTCCACACTCCCAGATCTTATACTTGTATCTTAACGCATACTTCACACTATTTTCTAAGAGCAGATATTTACAAACATCATACAGAATTTCTTTTTTTTTTTCAAGACACGGTCTCATGTAGCCCAGGTTGGCCTCAAATTCTTCATGTAGGAGGATAACTTTGATTCTGGTTTTCTTATATCTACCTCCTCAGTGACAGGATTAGAGACATGTGCCACCAAGTCCAATTTGTGCACTGCAGGACTTCATGCCTGCTAGGTAAGCACTCTCCTAATTGTGCTACATCCTCAACCTGGAATTGCTTTCTAAAATATACTATGCATTTTCACCTAATGTCCAAATAATTGACACCAAGCTGCGTTTTCACAAATTTTCAGTAACTTGATCATTTAATTGTGATCCTTTGCTTTGTGAAAATTCCAAGGAGTCGACAGATGGTACTGTAGGCACATTACTCTGTAGGTTCTAGTGTGATCCTAACTAAAGAATTTTTATAAATATAGAAAAAATGGAAATTGGATAAGAGTCCTAACAACTTCCTTTCCTCTGTGAAGGCAATGAACACCCACCCACCCAAGACTCCCTCCCCCTCCTTCCATTTCTTCCAATAAACCCCATCGACATACACTTATTCCAGACCCCCTACTACCTTGTTCCCTCTGTCCTGTCCACCCATTAATCCCTTTCTTTCCTCTCATATTTCTTTTCCCTTCTTCCTTCCAATGAAGCAGATCAGCACAAAGTCACTCCAAGCCCTCCAATGGTCTTCCTTCCCAATTACATTCCTTCTCTTCCCATCCCTCTCTTCTTCCTTCATTTTGAGATGGGGTTTCACTATGCTGGCCACTAACTCATACCTTCCTGACTCAGCTCCAAGGAATTCAAGCATGTGCCACCATACTTGAAATCAGAGAACTCTTGAAATCAGCCAGAGATAATGAGAGACTATGTTCAGGAAAACTGTGATACAAGTAACAATGGCCAGAAGAAAGTCAATAGTATTTAAAAAAAAACGGAAAAGTTCAAAAAATTACAAGAGCCTTTTAGAACTCTTCTCTCAATTCACCAAGGTCACACACACACACCAACTTAATCCAGTCTCAAATCTGCCAAGCCTTTGTATTTAAAACCTGGAGCAGGGCGGTGGTGGCGCACACCTTTAATCCCAGCACTTGGGAGGCAGAGGCAGGCGGATCTCTGTGAGTTCGAGGCCAGCCTGGTCTACAAAGTGAGTCCAGGACAGCCAGAGCTGTTACACAGAGAAACCCTGTCTCCAAAAACCAAAAAAAAAAAAAAAAAAAAAACCTGGAACACCACTGTACCTGGATCTGGCCGCAGCTACACAGTTTGGATGATTGTCAGGGACAACACCCTTCCCCATAGGGGTGGGCAAAAAGGGCAAGTTGCACTGCTCCACCAGCTTCCTGATACTGTCCTCCGCATGGGAATACGCAGCACCTACAAGAAATGCACATCACTGGATGACAAACTTACACTTGACACTGGGAACCTCAAACATTTCATGTAATTTCTTTTAAATCCCCAAAGCTCTCCTTCTGCACAAACACCAGCCTGAAAGGAAAATGAATGGTGACAGTTATTCTGAAGAATACCTCTAAACAAAAACTTTATCTTGTATCTCAGGCTGCTGTGACATTCCTGCTTCATGCTCTGGGCCTGCTAAACCACTACCCACAATTCCCTGAACATAAGTGATTAGGGAAGACCCGAGGCCTGAAACAGACTGCACTTTCACAAACTGCTCCACATTGCAGCCTGCTATGCAGGATGTGTGAGTTTCTAAAGCTCTGCAGATCTTTCTAGAGTCTCTGCAGTGTTGTGGCTGAGCAGGAACATACCTGTTTTTACAACTGTATGCTGCAGAATAAAATGTGCCCTAAATGACACTGAAAACAGCTTACTGTTTGGACGTATAGAATAATTTCATTTCTGAGGTCATCATGACCACTATTACTTTTAGATATTTAATTTTATACTCTTTAGAGCCAACTGCATACTATTTTTTTAATGGAATCCTAGTAAAAAGTATAGTGTACATTCTGAGTCAGTATCACATGCCGCACTAAAAGGCCATTTTAGAATTTTTTATTATGCATATGTGATGAAAAATAGTCCTTTTTAATTCAGTAAGTTTTCTTTTCTTTCTTTTTTTTTTTTTTTTTGCTTTTGTTTTTGGAGACAGGGTTTCTCTGTGCAGCCTTCACTATCCTGAAACTTGCTCTGTACACCAGGCTGGCCTCAAACTCAGATATTCACCTGCCTCTGCCTCCAAAGTGCTTGGATTAAAGGCATGAGTCACTACCCTGCTCCAGAATGTTTTTTCATTCTGTTTCTTGTTTTGGTATCTTTGTGTACTAAGTTTTTTTCTTCCTAGATTGCCTTTGTTTCCCTTGTATACTTGGAAAACTAGTATTTTTTTCATTGTACAGCTGTGGTGTCATAAATTCTGGACCCTTTTTTCACAATACCCACACAAATTCCCTTTCTTGAAATTCCATCTCACCTTCTCTGTGCATAGTAGACTCTGATCAGAGTATCTGATAGGTGAGGAGATGGCTAGTCGGTAAGGTGCTTGCAGTGCAAGTGTGAGGACAGAGTTTGGATCCAGGTGTGGTACAACACACCTGTAATCCTAGCACTGGGGTGGAGACAGGTAGATTCCAGGAGTTCCCTGGCCAGCTAGTCTAGACAAATTGGTGACCTCCAGGTTCAGTGAGAGACCCTGCCTAAAACAATAAGGAGGAGAGCTACAGAGGAAGACATCTGTGCCTACATGTGTACATGTATGAAAGTGTACACATATATACACTACACACAAGAAATAAAAAGAATGGAAAAGTGTACTGCTTTAATCCCAGAACTCAGGAGCAGAGGCAGATGGATCTGTGTGAGTTCAAAGCCAGCCTGATCTACGTAGTGAGACCCTGACTCAAGAAAACAAAACAAAATAGTAATAATTAAAACATTAAGAGTATGCTGGCCCAGAGTGGTGGCTCACACCTTTAATCCCAACACTCAGGAAGCAGAGGCAGATGGATGGATCTCTGTGATTTTTGAGGCCAGTGTGGTCTACATAGTAAGTTCTAGCCAGTGAGGACTATACAGAGAGAGCCTGACTCAAACAAAAAAAAACAAACAAATCACTGGCATACTACACTTATTTGTTATCAAGTACATTTCCCTTTGGATAGAAGTTATTATTTCACTGTATCCTTCATGAATATTTTGTACAATGGCTGCCTAATTGTAAGCACTCACCAGTACATGTTCATTCAAGGAAGAATGAAAACTAGAGTCCAAGTGCCACCCACAGTCTTTGCTATTTAACGATGTCTGCTATCCTTTAGTAGTCAGGTGATGAGACTCAAAGCAATTGCTTGCCAGTCCCCCCCCCAAAAAAAAATAAAATCAATGCATCATACAAAGAACAGAACTTAGTACTGAACTCAAGGCTTTCCTTCATTGCACCTCTGCCCCTGGGGCTAGAACTCAGGATATAGAAGCAAACATTCCACCACTAAGCTGCACCCTGGGAACCACCACCTTCCTTAAACTATCTTCAGTTTGTCTAGAGTTGGCTCCCACGCAGCTGATGATTGACAAGCAGGTCCTAGGCAATCCTAGTGGGTGTAGCGCAACAAGCAGGTCCAACAATATATTCCCAGCCAGCTGCGCCTACAGCCCAGTTCTTGGAAGGCCGAGGAAGGACGATGGTACATTGAAATCAGCCCGGGTACAGGTAACCTGGGCTACATAGGAGGCCCTGTCTCAAAACCAAACCAAACCAACCAACCAAACAAACAAAAAAAAAACACAAAATAAAAGAAAAAAAACAATAATAAATTATTGGCAGGAATATAAATTGTTTCCTATGACAGCTAAGGAGTAAGCAATTTGACAACAACACCAGATAGCCATACCTTTTAATTTAGTTACCTTCTTTGTAGGGCTCCACCATAAACCTTTACTATGGAAAAACCTTCACATAAGAGTGTTTATCACGGGCCGGGCGTGGTGGTGCATGTTTTTAATTCCTGGCAGAGGCAGGTGGATCTCTGTGTGTTCGAGTTTCGAGTTCAAGGCCAGCCTAGTCTACAAAGCAAGTCCAGGACAGCCAGGGATACACAGAGAAACTCTGTCTCAAAAAACCAAAAAAAAAAAAAAAAGTTTATCACAACTATTATAAAATCAAACAGGATTTGACAGCAAATGTCAATGTATATGATTCAATGTTAAAATTGTGTTTAGGAATTAATTTTAAGAAAAATATTGATGCCAGCCAGGGTTGGTAATGGTGGTGCATGCCTTTAATCCCAGCACTTGGGAGGCAGAGGCAGGCAGATCTGTATGAGTTCAAGGCCAGCCTGGTCTACAGAGAGTTCCAGAACAGCTGTTACACAGAGAAACCCTGTCTTGAAAAACAAAAGAAAAAATATACATATACATATATATATATATAATAAATAGCTTATAAAATATAAAACTGCTTATAGAGCATGACCATAGTCTATAAAATAGACATTAAAAAAATAAAATACTGAGGCCAAAACTGGGTTTCCTTGGATGTATTCCATATTTCTAAAACTTGTCTAGATTTTCCAAAGTCTTTTGCAATAGAAAAAATACATTTACTTCTAAGTCAAGAAATGAAATGTTTTCTTGTAAAAGTAAGGTCTCTGGGACACAGAGGGTAAGTTCCATGATTATTTGAAAATGTATGAAAAGACCACTTCATCCCGAGTACAAGCACTAGACGCACAACAACAAACTATGAAGACAGTGTCTAAGGAGAAGCAGCCTTCCCACAGCTTGTGAGTCAGGAGCTCTGTGCTACCTTTCCCGATGATGAGCAGGGGCTGCTTGGCATTCCTAATAACAGAGGCTGCCATACACACAGCTGGGGTCTCTGCCATGCTAACTGGAGGTGGCATGCAGCACTCCTTGTACCTAGAAAGAAAAATGATACTGTCATAATAATTAAACGAGGCTAAGGGGTGGAAGGTGGCTCAGCAAGCAAAGGCACCAGCAACCACGCCTGATGACCTGAGGACCCAAGGTCAGTCCCTGGACTGGTGAATGGAGAGAGCCAATCCCTGAAAATTGTCCTCTGTCCACTAGAACATACACACGCATGCACACACGCACGCGCACACATAAATGCTTTAAGCTGAGAGTGGTGGTTCACACCTCTAATCCCAGCACTCAGGAGGCAGAGGCAGGTGGGTCTCTGTGAATCTGAGGCTGGCCAGGTCTACCTGGTCTACATGGTGAGTCCTAGGACAGCCAGAACTTAAAATATATACATATATATATTGGGGGCTGGAGAAGTGGCTCAGTGGTTAAGAACACTGGCAACTATTCCAGAGGTTCTGAGTTCAATTCCTAGCAACTACATGGTGGCTCACAATCATACAATCAAGTATAATGGGATCTGACACTCTCTTCTGGAATACAGGCACACAGGCAAACAGAACACACATACACATAAAATAAATAAATAAACAAGTCTTTAAAAACAAAGAGGCTAATTCTAAAATTTCTTACTATGAAAATTTCACATAAAATTTTTACATAAAAAGATAGAAAAATAGAATAATACATTTTATATACACAGGTAGTTCCAGATCAGTCTGGGATACATAGACCTACCTTTAAAAATATTCCATAAACTCAATAATGGGGATTCAATGAGAATATAATTTTATCATATTTGTATCACTCACACACATACACATGTACACACAGAGCTGCAACCTCCACCCCACCCCATTGAATCTTTTGAAATTCACTGCAGGAATCAGACTGTTTACTATTAAAAGCTTGTAAATGGAGCTCTAAAAGATAAAGGACCCAATTTTATACAACTATAAAGTCCTAGGACATTTAGCAAATTAAGAATTGTTCCTTAATATCAGCTAAGAGCCAGTCAAATGGGCAATTGATTGACGGAAAGTGTGGGTCAGCAGCACCACAGCAGGAATAGTAAAACAGAAAACAGGCATAGTTAAAATAGAAATAAGCTAATATGTAATACCATGTGCTGGGATTCTCATTTCATTTTCACAACACCGACGGAAGGTGCTGCTGTTATCTCGTTTGCACCAAGCTCTGGTGGCAGATGGCAGAGATGCCCCGAACCAGAGTTCCGTCGCCAAGGCCCCTGAGGTCATCACCTCACCACTCCCAATTCCACTCTCTAGGAAACTAAAATTACACTAGGAAAATAAAGTTAGAAAGGCGCCACAACAGCCCCTCCTAAAAGACTATTGAAACTGCCACAGTTAAGTATTTCTGAATAACAGGTCCTGTGACATGTCATTTATTCTTACATATAAAAATCGGGATCTATATTATTCAAATATCTGACACACAATAAAATATGGCATCAACCTCTACATAAATTTTAAAGAAAGGCTGCAGACTTTTAACTTACCTCAGGCTCAATGTCCTTCCTTTCTCAGTATTATTTTGATTGTCATATTCAGATTTATACACAACAGATGTCTCAAAGATAGAAATTACCCCAGTACACGGGATATACTGACTCCCCAGTACACTGGATATACAACTATCAAAGACCCACTTCCATAACAGCAAGGTCCACAAAAATTGCATTTAATAAACAACTTTAAAACAATGAAACATGCTGGATGTGGTGATACACGTCTTTAATCCTAGCACTCGGGAAGCAGAAGCAGGCAGATCACTGTGAGTTCGATGCTAGCCTGGTCTACAAAGCAAGTCCAGGACAGCCAGGGCTCTGTTAAACCACTGACAAAAAAAATAAAAATAAAAATAAAAAATAAAAGTACAGGACAAATCTCAGAAACACACTTCAGAACATCTTAAAGTTATAGAGCTAGCTAGACAAACACTTTTTGTGCCAAGTCCTAAGTTTTCAACAGTCATCTACCTCATCTCTCTCCAACAAGATGCCTGTCAATAACATATATATTAATGTAGATATACACCTGAGATTACTGGGTGAATAACTTCAAATGAGGAATTCAGAAAGTTCCAAGAATTAGATTTAGTAATTAAATCCACAGGTAATTACTAAGTAATACCATTTTAATGAACGGAACTAAGCCTTTTGGCTAGGATTCAGTTTAGTTTCAAAATCATCAAAAAATATTGAGACACTGGATATTAACTAATGAACTGCTACTAGATAATTCTATTTAAAGAATAATTATGATAATATAAAATTAAGGAAGAATTGTGAATAATTCTTACCTTATAGAAGTCACATTCTCGTGGAGGGTCACGAGATCTGCAGGAATGTCAATGTAACAAGCCCCTGGACGACCGTAGATACTGCTCCTCACTGCCTGTGTTTATCACAAATGAAAGACTGTCAAAGTCTCAATTATATTCTTCTTGAAATCAATTTACAAGTCTAAAATGAACAGTGATTTTTCTTGAGGTATTCCTAGTTAGAGAAAAAGTTATAATTAAAATTGAAATGTCCTCCATTAACTATATTTTGAAAGATATTTTCATCTAGAAGGGAACAAAGAATTTATTTCTATAGGGCTCTGAAATGCATCCTCTGTTACACTTGGCATACCCATGAGGCTCTGCTTGTTGAGTATGCTGGAACATGGACGTTCACCCACTTTTCAACCTTAATCATTTGGCAGAGTTTTCAGAAACTGTGACAATATGTGTCGAATCAATCCTGCAACTTGTGGTTTTGAAATAGCTCAAATATAATTTCACATAAAACTCTTGCTAGTTAACATTAATTTACAACAGGCTATTTAGTTAACTAAAAGATGATTTTGCATGCAGTAGTTCCAATATTTTTGCAAATGCTGAAGAGATCACTATCCAGGGGCTTATTACACATTTAATCATTACATTGCTTTAATTAAAAATATAATTTAAGAAACTAATATTCAGGAGAAGCTTTTTCCAAAAATAACTTTCTTTACCTCTGTTTCAATAATTAAATGTAATGGCCGTGAACAATGGAATGTAAGCAGCTTTTTTAAAGAATGTTATTTTTCATAGTCTGGGTATATTCTTATCTTTCCATTAAGAAAAAAACAGCAGTGCTGGAAGAGCAGCTATGTAGAAGAACATGTGCTCAGCACATATAAGACGATGTTCTGTACACAGAAGAGCTTTTCAGCAATACTGTACCTTTTCAATAACAAAAGGAATATGTTCTATGCTGCTTGGCCGGGCAGAGAACTTGCTATATAATCTGCAAGCTTCAACCTATACAGAAAATGAAAATAATTTAAACTCAGCACACGATCATATTGCTCTCATAAAGGAAGACAAAATGCTTATTTACATCATTGCTTCTTATTACATTTAGAGGCAAGACAGAAAAAAATCTGGCTTTTGTTTTTATTTTTTTGAGATTATTTCAAAAGAAAAATCAAATCACAATCAAATTTCTTCCTCAGGATGATTCTGGAAAAAATTTAAAGCAACACACTATTTCCATTTCTCAGGTGGGCAAAAACAAAGCTAATGCACACCATGTACCACAACCTAGGAGAACAGGAGTTCTTGTTAACTGCTGGGGTGTGTGACCAGAAGGGAGGCCCACCAGGCCCATTAGGTCTAAATGAGCGCACCCTTGGGCCCAGCTAGGACTATGTCAGTTCACCCATCCCGTCTTTAGTCTTCCATTTCTGCTGCTTTCTCTTTCATGTACTTGTTGCTATGTTGTTGGGAACATTAGAGCTGAGAGTGTTCTGTGTCTACAGTGTCTAATATACTTTGAGAAACATGGAGAAACTTTCTCTCCACACTTTTCAGTATGAAATCTACGGAAAAAGTGACAGCCTCAGTCACAAAGGCTTGACAGATCCAGGGGCATCCTTCCGTTTTCAGATTCTTACATTCATACCTTTCAGTTGGGTTTTTTGTTGCTGTTGTTTTGGGGTTTTTAAATTTTGTTTGTTTGAGACAGGGTTTTTCTGTGTAGTCCTGGCTATCGTGGAACTCACTCTGTAGACCAGGCTAGCCTTGAACTCACAAAGATCTGCCTGCCTCTGCCTCCCCAGTGCTGAGTTTAAAGGCATGCACCACCACACCCGACATGTCCTTTAGTTTTAAAAACTTCCAATAAAGAGCCGGGCGTGGTGGTGCACGCCTTTAATCCCAGCACTGGGGAGGCAGAGGCAGGCGGATCTCTGTGAGTTCGAGGCCAGCCTGGTCTACAAAGCAAGTCCAGGACAGCCAGGGCTGTTACACAGAGAAACCCTGTCTCGAAAACCCAAAAAAAAAAGACCTTCCAATAAGAAAAAGATATTTAAACTACATTCTAATTTTTAATTTAATCTAATAAACCATTACTTTTAGGAAAATATACTCTAACAGTTAACATAATACTCTGTTCTCTACTTCCTATCAATATATTTTTTGTAGTAACTTCAATTTTTCTTTAAAAAAAAACTTTATACTCATTGATTTCCTCTCTGTGTGTGGTGGTTTGAAAGAAAATGGCTCCCATAAGGAGTGGCACTATTAGATGTGTCCTTGTTGGAGCAGGTGTGGCCTTGTTGGAGGAAGTATGTCACTGGGTATCGGCTTTGAAGTTCCAAATGCTCAAGCCAAGCCCAGTGTCTCTCTTCGTGCTCCCTGAGGATCCAGATGAAAACTTGCGGCTCCTTTTCCAGCACCATGTCTGCCTGCATGCCACCGGGCTGCTATGTGGATGCTGGGATTGGGACCTAGGTCCTTTGGAAAAGCAGTCAGTGCTCTTAACCACTGAGCCATCTCTCCAGCCCCTAAGCCTTTTCTTTTCTTTCTAAAGATTGATGTATATGAATGCTCTGCCTGCATGTTTGTCTGCACACCAGACGAGGGATCAGACTCTACTAATACAGATGGTGGTGAGCCACCACGTGGGTGCTGGGAATTGAACTCAGGACCTCTGGAAAAGTAGCCAGTGCTTTTAACGGCTGACTCGTCACTCCAGCCCCTCCTAAGCCTTTTCTTCACAACTTGATACTGTCTTATTCAGAAAATTACCTCACACACTTGTAGTTTTCCCTTTTTGTTGTTTTTATTTTATAGATTATAACTTTTTAAATTACATTTATTTAGTGTTTTTTGTATGTGAAGTGTCATGGCACATGTGGAGGTCAGAGAACAACTTGTGGAAATCAGTCTCTCTCCTCCTATCATGTATGTGTAGGGATAGAACAGTAGTCTTCAGGCTTGGAGATAAGTACCTTTACCCACTTAGCCATCTTGCTTGCAATACAGATTTTTTCTTTTCTCTTTGTTCTTTTTAACAGATTTTATAAATTGTGCTTGTGCTAGTTAATTTTTTTGTCAACTTAACACAAGCTAGAGTTATTTGGGAAGAAGAACTTTAACTGAGAAAATACCTCATCAGACTGCCTACAGGCAAGTCTATAGGGCATTTTCTTGATTAATAATGGATGTGGGCAGGCCCAGCCTACAGGGAGGCAAGGCTGCCCTGAGAAGGTGGCCCTGAGTTCTGTAAGAAAGCAGGCTGAGCTGCTGGTGTTCTGTTAGGCTCTAAGACCAACAATCAATAAATGGGACCTCATGAAACTTAAAAGCTTCTGTAAGGCAAAAGGCACTGTCATTCAAACAAAACAGCAGCCTACAGATTGGGAAAAGATCTTCACCAACCCCACATCTGACAGAGGGCTAATATCCAAAATTTACAAAGAACTCAAGAAATTAAATGCTAAGAAACCAAATAATCCAATCAAAAAATGGGGAACAGAGCTAAACAGAGAATTCACAAAGGGAGAATCCCTAATGGCTGAGAGACACTTGAAGAAATGCTCAGCATCCTTAATTATCAGAGAAATGCAACTCAAGACGACTCTGAGATTTCATCTCACACCTGTCAGGATGGCTAAGATCAAAAACTCAAATGACAGCACATGCTGGCGAGGTTGTGGAGAAAGGGAAACACTCCTCCACTGCCTGCTGGTGGGAGTGCAAGCTTGTACAACAACTATGGAAATCAGTCTAGCAATATCTTAGAAAACTTGGAATAGCTCTACCTCAAGACCCAGCCATACCACTTCTGGGTATACATCCAGATGAATCCTCACTGAACCACAAGGACTTTTCCTTATCTATGTTCATAGCAGCCTTATTTATAATAGCTAGAAACTGGAAACAACCCAGATGTCCCTCAACAGAGGAATGGATTAAAAAAAACCTGTGGTACATCTACACAATAGAATACTACTCAGCCATCAGAAACAACGAAATCATGCAATTTGCAGCCACATGGATGGAATTAGAGAAGCTCATCCTGAGTGAGCTAACCCAGACTCAGAAGGATGCGCATGGCATCTCAGATTTAAGCCATATAGTACAGGATAACTATACTATAGCCAATGCACCAAAGGGAACATGGACATAGACTTTGTTTCCTGTCAGTGAGACACTTTGCCCTAGTGGTGCTGCCTTGTAGGTCCCCAGTGTATGAGGAGGCTCTTGGCCCTCATATGACTGCAGAACTGGGGCGGAACACCGATTTCTAGGGACACTCCACTCTGAAGGAGTGGAATGGAAGGGATAGGGGGTAGAGGGTGGGAGGGTGGGACTGGGAGGTGTGGAAAGAGGGTACTGTGATGGAGATGTAACCTGAAGTAATAAATAAACATAAAAAAAAAGAAAGCAGGCTGAGTGAGCCAGAAGGAGCAAGTCAGTCAGCACTGAACCTCCATGGTCTCTGCATCAGTCCCTTCCCTGGATAATGAAGTAAAAACTTTCCTCCCCACGTTGCTTTTGGTCACAGTGTTTCATCACAGTGACAGAAACACCAACTAAGATAAGTGTTTTAACTTTTTGTGGTACTTAATTGTTGCTTGGATCTCAGGGGTCGATACCTGAGGAAACTCCTGGAAGGCTCCCATCATTTCTTGATTTCTTTCAGAAGAACCACCAATCACAATCAAGGGCCTGAAATAATAATTTTTAAAAAAGAGTATTACAAGTGAGAATATATAAAACATTCAGCAGTGTCCAATGCACAACAAACAACAGTTGTGAGTGACTCAGAGAACAGACACACAGAGAAAACTACATCTTCCTTGAAAAACTGGATGTTAAAAAAATGTAAGATGCAATCTGATGTGGGAGATACTGTACTCAAATTCACAAAAATGGAAAGTGTATAGTAGCAGTTCTCAACCTGTGGGTCGTAACTCGTCTCCAAAAATATTTACATTACAACTCAAAACAGTAGCAAAATCACAGTTATGAAGTAGCAACAAAAATAATTTTATGAGCTGGGCGGTGGTGGCGCACGCCTTTAATCCCAGCACTTGGGAGGCAGAGGCAGGCGGATCTTTGTGAGTTCGAGGCCAGCCTGGTCTACAAAGCGAGTCCAGGACAGCCAGAGATATTCAGAGAAACCCTGTCTCGAAAAACCAAAAAAAAAAATAATAATTTTATGGTTGGGGGTCACCATAACATGAGGAACTGTATTAAAGGGTAGCAGTGTTAGGAAAGTTGAAAACCACTTTATATAGTAAAATGCTTTTTCTTGCATTAGCTTCACCCTTTCTAGATGCTTAGGCTTCCAAGTATAGTGACAGAAAATGAAATTTATGCCTTTACTATTCTTGAGATGGGGAGAAGACATTTTATATTTTTCTAAGTAAATCTATTTGGAAATAGCAAAATGAATGATAGTTCTCAATTGTATTTCTCAAGGTTAAAAAAATACATCAAACTTAAAGTTATTAAAAAGTATATCACACTCTAAGGTAGAGAAAGACAAGGAAGAAGACAGGAAAAGAGCTAGAAGAGACACTGAGAAGGTCAGGTGAGATGGCTTGTTACCAATCCTGATGAGGTGAGTTTGGTCCCTGGAACCCATAGCATAGGAGAGAACCAACCTCTGTGGGTTGTCCTCTGACCTCTACATGCAAGGTCCTATGTGTGCACACATACACACAAAATATTAAAAAGAAAGAAAGAAAGAAACTGCGGAGAATGAAAACAATATTCTTCACATTAAAAAGATTACATATGTCCTGAATTGATTAGAACATAATCCCCTTACTCTGCTATTCCTGGTGAAAAGGTTAAAGGTGGGGATGGAGAATAAGCATTAGACAGCTTATATAGCAAGTTTTAACAAACATAAGAATATAAATGTCTTGCAAACCAGGCAGAGCAAGATGAAGAATATATACTTCTACATACTGAGCTAGGGTGAAAACAACCAAATAAACAACAATAACAACAAAACCCACTCTTAGCTAGGTGTGGTGCTACATACCTATTAATACTAACTACTCAGGGGCTGAGGCACAGAGTTCAACGCCTGCATGGGCTTAGAGAGGTCAAAGCCTCCTTGGCCAACTTAATGAGACTATGTCACACACATACACACAAAGCTTAGCTGGGCATAGTGTCACATGCCTTTAGTCTCAGCACTCAGGAGGCAGAGGTCATGGATTTCTTTAAGAATTCTAGACTTGTATGGCTTGGTAATGCCTACAATCCCAGTACTTGGGAGGTAGAGGCAAACAGATCTCAAGGCCAGAGTGAGTTCCAGACAGCAAGGGCTATACAGAGAAACCATGTCTAGGAAGATGGAGGAGGAGGAAAGAGAAAGAAGAGGAAGGAGTATATGGAGGAAGGAGGGAGGAGGAGGAAGAGAAAGAAGGAAGAGGAGGAGAAGAATTCCAGATCAGCTTGCCCTATATAACATAGTGAGGCCCCAGGTTCAATAACTAACAAATTTAAAAAGTACTTTATCGGGCATGGTGGCACAAGCCTTTAATCCCAGCACTCAGGAGACACAGGCAGGTGGATTTCTGTGAGTCTGAGGCCAGCCTGGTCTACAAATTGAGTTCAGAACAGCAATCAATGGCTACATTGAGAAACCCTGTCTCAAAAAACAAAACAAACAAAAAAGTATTTCTTCATTGAAAACTACATGCACTCTCACATAAACACACAGAATGAAACTCTATAAAATGTTAACTGTTTCTCTCTTAGTAAAGGAGTTAATAGTGTTTTTTTCTTCCTCACATTGCATATATTTAAAGGATACAACATACGTTTTGATATTCATAGTAAGCTGATAGTCAAGCAAATTAACATTCATCCTGTCACAGCTACTTTTTTTTTTAATGTATGACGAAAGTATCCCAAATCTACTCTTCCTGGAAAGTTTCCAATATTCAGTACAAAATTACTAACTATCGCCCTCAAGCTGCACATTGAGCCTCAGGCTTTGCACCTATCTTCCCGACCTCCAGCCCACTTCCCAGTTAATCACCTTCTTACTCTGTTTCTAAGTGTTGCAAGGTGGATTTTTTGCTTTCTCCAACTCTTTCCACCCTAGTTCAGTTCTACTTGGTTAAACTATGCAAAGACACATTTAAAAATGTTTCCAACAAGAATGATTTAATTACCAACAGTTCATGTTTGCATTTGCCATGCCACCCAAGGCGTGGATGAGACCTGGGCCAGAAACCACAAGGCATACTCCTGGCCTAGAAGCAAAGCAGAGGTCATCAACAGCAGATCAAAGTTAACAACTGCAAAAGAAGAGGTGTAGGAAGACATATAGGTCTTTACTGTGATCAGTGAACAATTATTAGAATATCTTAATTAAACAAAGTAGCATCACATTTCTTGTAACATATAATGCACACTAACACTTTCACATTGTATTTTACTAACCTCTTCATACTTTGCTCGAATTACATTTGGGTTACAACAAGTTTACTGATTACAGAAGC
Source organism: Lophiomys imhausi (assembly GCA_907164525.1). NCBI lineage: Eukaryota > Metazoa > Chordata > Mammalia > Rodentia > Muridae > Lophiomys > Lophiomys imhausi. The sequence continues at coordinate 814,560 of CAJQZJ010014563.1, read as the reverse complement.
AAATTTTGACAGCCACAGATATTTTCTAAGGAGTTTTTAAAAATTTCCTAACAAATAAACATAACATACCAAGTCCTCGTGAAGAGAAGTGATTCTAAACGCATGGGTTTCCTCCAAATCTTTCTGAATGCTTTCTCTCTTGACATACCTTCCTAAGCCTCAAGCACTCAATAATAAGGTATCACTACATAATTTAGCTTACCACTTTACATTTCTAACTTAAGAATCTTTCGGACTTAAAATAACATCAACACAGTTCTCACCAGAGATTAAACATCTGGAGCAGAACCACCCCATAGAATGTTCCACAGTAGTTGTCATATTCCCTGTGCAGTTTGCCATGATATGGATCCCACACAGTCACTGAACACTTAAAAATGTGCCCACTACAAATGAGGAGCTCTAGTTTCAGAATGCTACTTTATTTTGAATTAAACGCAAATAGCTACCCATTGCTAATGCTACCATATTAGACAGTACAATTCTAAAGTTTTCAAAATAAAAAATTCAAAATTAATTTTTAGCTTATTAAAATAACCATCATTCCAGAATGAATTAAAGCATCAATGACTGTAATTTAAATGCTTTCCAGGGTCAGCAAAAAAGATTAAAATGCTGTTGACATGGGAATCAAGCAACAGAAGTAGTTCAGAGACTGTTTTGGACGGCCTCATTTTCCTCAGGCTCAAACTCAGAAGGTTCCCATCAAAAAAGGACTGCGAGATCTTATTTATATTTCTTAGTGTTTAATTACTAACTTCACTTTCAGAAATAAAAAAATCTTACTAAAGCTTATATAAGTGGCAAAAATGTATGGTACGAACTTTATCAGAGGTCCAAATTCCACCTAAAAAAATATATGAATGTAGGGGACTGGAGAGATGGCTCAGTGGTTAAGAGCACTGGCTGCTCTTCCAAAGGACCCTGGTTCAAATCCTAGCACCCACATGGCAGTTCATAGCTGTCTGTAATTGCTGGGTGTGGGGAGGCAGAGGCACATGGATCTCTGTGAGTTCAAGGCCAGCCTGATCTACAGAGTGAGTCCAGGACAGCCAGGGCTACACAGAGAAACCCTGTCTCAAAAAAACAAAAACAAAACAAAAAAATATATATTAATGTAGAGAAAATAAAATGTATTTTAAAAACCTTAACAGTTGTGGAATTATAGTAACTTTAGTTCTTCCTTATATATTTTCTGTTTTCTAAAATGGTTATTTTTTTTAAATATTAATTTTAATAAAAAATGAGGGGTGAGTGGTTAGATAACACAAGTAGACTGGAATATACTCTAGCAACCTCATTTTGGAACCAAGGCTTTTGTATGAAATGGCCTAAAGAAGTTCTCATTTCTTATTAATACTATTTCCTATAATCTTTCCAAGACAACTAAGCTCTCGGTTGAAATATATACTTCTTCCCCAAGCTCTCAATGTATTAAAATGAAGCTGACTTTACTTTACCTGCCCGTTAGGTATCCAATCGCGGAGGCAGCATAACAAGCCTACAAAGAGTGGACAGCAGGACTTAATGAAACATAGAGGATTCTTGGGTATAAATTTGAGAAAATTTATTAAAGGGAATTTCAGCCAGGCATGATGGTGCACACCTTTAATCCCAGCTTGGGGTGGTAGAGGCAGGTGGATCTCTGTGAGTTTGAGGTCAGCCTGGTCTACAGAGTAAGTCCAGGACAGCCAGGGTTGTTACACAGAGAAACCCTGCTTAGACCAAAAAAAAAAAAAAGAGAGAGATAGAAAAATTTTTTTTTCGAGACAGGGTTTCTCTGTATAACAGCTCTGGCTGTCCTGGACTCGCTTTATAGACCAGGCTGGCCTCGAACTCACAGAGATCTGCCTGCCTCTGCCTCCCAAGTGCTGGGATTAAAGGCGTGCGCCACCACCGCCCGGCTAGAAAAATTTTTTAAAACATTTATTTATTTAAGTTACATCTCAATCATAGTCCCACCCTCCTAACCTCTTCTCCCTAACCCTCCTATCTGCTTTTTTTTTTTTTTTAATTTAAGGTCTAAAAGATGAGAATTTACATAGTAAAGGAAAGGAAGAATTGGAACAGTACTCATTTTTATGAGATGTGGTAACCATAAATTTCAAGGACCAGCTTAAGTATCTAGGTATCTAAATTTTAGTTTTTGAAGGAAATTATTACTATCTTACAATTGTTTAAGTATCTTTAGAATCAATAGAAATGTCCTCTTTCTTATCGATCATCTGTGTCTTCTTTTGCTATTCTTTTTTTTTTTTTTTTTGGTTTTTCGAGACAGGGTTTCTCTGTTTAACAGCTCTGGCTGTCCTGGACTCGCTTTGTAGACCAGGCTGGCCTCGAACTCTCAAAGATCCGCCTGCCTCTGCCTCCCAAGTGCTGGGATTAAAGGCGTGCGCCACCACCGCCCGGCTCTTTTGCTATTCTTTGAAGGGTAATTTATTGGTTAGAGCCTGGTCTCGGTCTCATCACTCAGGCTGGCTTTGAATTTGCTATGTAGCCCTCGATGAGTTGCGTGTCAGGCTTTAAAGTACTGGCATTTTAAATTTCTTTTGTTTTTCTGTATTGTTTCCTACTTCAGTAATTTCTGCTTATATATTAACTTCTTTCCTTGAGTCTGACTTGCTTTTCCTTTCCTAGTGTCTTGAAAAATAAACTGACAGCTTTGTTTTTAAATCTTTACTAACAGATTCACTTTAACTACTTCGTCTAAAAAGTTTTTCAGCTGTATCTTATGAATTATATTTGATAGTCATCTTTTCATTTATATTATATATATCAATTATATTTGAGTCAATTATCATAATCAATTAAAAATATTTTCTATTTTCCACTGTGATTTCATCAACCCATTTGCACCTTAGAGTCTGTAGTGATGTCTCTATTTTCATCCTAATCCTGGTAATGTGTGTTTTCTTTCTTACGCCTGATCAGTTTGGCCTGAAGTTTTCAGACACTTACATGGACCAGTGGCTGTTGCTCCATTTTAAACATGGTTTCTCAGCTATCCCTCTGTCAGAGTCTACTTCCACATGGTCAGGTTACACATTATTTACTGGACATCTTCAGTTCTTAGCAAGCAATCTGGTGACATTTTCTTTATGGCCAACATGGTTTTGTGTTTGACTGCAGCCAGGCCGACCTTGGCTGCCCTGGAAGCCTCTTAATACACCTGGGAGTTACTATACCTGACCACTTCTCACTGAACTGTACTTCATCCAGCTTAGAGGAAGACAGTACACACTAGGTGAAATTAAATACCTGTGCCCAGGAAAAACACTGAGTGCATTTACAATTACTCTTTGTCTAAGACATTATAGTATTACTTGTCTTATATTTAAAAATAACAGTTAATTGCATAAAATGTTTGCTGAAATTAGTGTACTTCATACATTGAGAATAATTGTCCACTTACAGCACTAAAATAGAAAACATATACAGAAAGTATACTCCTTGGCATATGACAAAGTTGAGAAATAACAATTTCTTTGTGGTGAGAGTTTGTTTCTTAAAAAAACCAGTTATGTTATGTGAATGTTTTTATAATCTTAGACATGGGACATGGGGCTGCCTGAGTTTGTCCACAGCTGTTAACTATAATTGTTTCTTGTGTGGTGTGGTTTAGCCAGTTGCAGAAAGTTGAATTCTGAACACTCTGGAAAGGGATATAAATGCAAAGCCTAGAGAGGGGGTGGAGGGGTGCTCTGAAGAAGGAAGGGGCTGCTGCTCTTCCTGCTGGTGTTCCCCCTTACTGCTGCTGGTTCTTCTTGTTGCTGTGTTTGCTGGACTGCTGGATATCCTGACGACTGAGATTGGTATTGCCTCAAAGAACCTGATGACCCTAATCAGTAGGAAATGGTTAAAGAGACCTGTGTTCCTTTCCCCTCTAACTTTTCTCTCCTACCTGTGGGGTTGGAAGGAGTAAGGGTTGGAGGGGGGGTAGAGGTATTAAGTACAGTAAAATATATTAGAGTGAGTAAAATAAAATAAACCACCCACTACTATATTTTTTGTTGTTTAGTTTGATTTTGTTGTTGTTTTTAGAGATAGGATCTCTCTGTGTAGACTTGGCTGTCCTAGAACTGGCTCAGTAGAACAGGCTGGCCTTCAACTCAGAGATCCACCAGCCTCTGTCTCCCATGTGCTGGGATTAAAGGTGTGTGTCATCACTGTCCTGAGAGAAATAACAAACTTTATTACAATTTCAAAAAACAAAACAAAAAGCCTCTACTTTTCTTTTTTTTTTTTTTTTTTTGGTTTTTTGAGACAGGGTTTCTCTGAATATCTCTGGCTGTCCTGGACTTGCTTTGTAGACCAGGCTGGCCTCGAACTCACAAAGATCCGCCTACCTCTGCCTCCCAAGTGCTGGGATTAAAGGCGTGCGCCACCACCGCCCGGCTAAGCCTCTACTTTTCTATCAAATCACACTGCCCTCCCCTGTCCTGATCTGGAATCAAAGTGTTTTGATTCTGATCCCAGCTCCCCTACATTCTACTGTGTAATTTTGACAAATTACTTTGCACACTAACTTCATCATCTATAAAACGAATGTAATTCAGAGCACCACTAAAAGGATGAGATCGGTGATCTCAGACATGTAACTTCCCAACAATCTGCCTATTTTTTGGCCACATGATTAGTGTCTTGACTATTTTGGGAGTTGGTGAACAATAATCAAGCAGTACCCCAAGTATTCCTTTCTCTTTAGCATGAACATGCTCTTGAATCCTTCTGAGCCTTTTCCCACATTTCCTTTGAACAATTCCATCATTATACCCACCATCTTCCCTTCTAGACTGTTCTCCTCTCTCTATTCTCAACCTCAGTCGGTAGCATTCTCATCTAGTCATATGAGCTCCTCAGCTAGGAGTCACCCCTAGAAGAGCTAGCCTTTTTCTTTCTAATAGGCAATGCCTACTCTCTCTTCATGATAGCTCTAACATCATCTTCTGTGGGATGTTTTCTCAGAAGACATTTGTCTGTTTTTATTCAAGTCTGTTGTTGTTGTACTAGGGAAATCCATAGTTCCAGGCACGTTAAGCAGTCCTCTACTACTGAAATATAACCCAAACCCTCCAGGGTCTCAGCTGAGCAGGCTGGCTCCAAACCTGAGATCTTCTGTCTCAACTGAGTAGATACAGTGATTATAGTTGTGAGCCATAGATTTTCCATAACCATCCTCTGGCCTACCTACCTATCCACTCTCACAGCCTGCCATGCCTTTAAGCTATACTGATACAGCCTGGAGAAACATTACCTCTTCGAGCAATCTTTCCTGTCCCAACAAAGAGTCACATACTCTTTGTGCTACTACTATTCCTTAGATGTGCTTCTTTTGTGAAGATCATTATTCTAGATTGTCGTGTGTGTGTGTGTGTGTGTGTGTGTGTGTGTGTGTGTGTGTGTGTG